>SNQN01012659.1:0-15296 GCA_008642245.1 Bassia scoparia
GAATCATCAGACAATTCGCCATCGCAGCAGGCTTCTCGATTTCTCCCGCCGCGTTCTGATCCATCGTCTTTTAGAAAGAGAAAGTGTGAGAATTCACGAATTGTTTTAGAGAGAGAAAGTGCGAGAAAGAAAAACAAGCAAAGTGATGAATGAATGAAAAGTGGATATGTATAGTGGAGACTACTCGTGAGTTGAGGTATATATACTACGACCCGAATAAACCGACTCGACTTACGAGTGAATTACTAGGATTTAAGACTTTAAGTAGTGTTTATGATATGAAATTACCGATTTGTCCTTCGTGACTTGAGGGTTAAGTAAGTAAACCTTAGGAGTTGCTTGGGTTTTATTGTGGAATACACTACTCATCCTTCTACGTACACTTCTTTAATTTATTTATTTCCTAAAATTTTCATGATTATCCAATTAAAATTAATTAAAAGGTTTCCTTAATTCCTTGCTTAAGTGAGTTTTTTTTTAGCCAAGTAAACAATGAATATCTAGATAGTAAATTTTGCTTTCCTCTAATACTGTTATTCAAAACTAAGGATTTTTTTACTTTTCAACCTTTTAGTTCCAAAAATTCTAAAACTCCAACTTTTTGTTTTTTTATACTCCCACCTTAACATTACTCATTCTTTTAAAACTCCCACCCGTTGACAGATTTGTTAGAATGGTCTGTTAAGTTGGGCCCACTCCCTCCTTCTTCTTCGATTATCATCCTGCCATTCATCTTCTCCTTCCAAACTCATTTGATTTCTTCAAATTGTGGCCAAAATTTGTGCAAAAACTTCCTAACTCAAATGGTTTCTTGAATTTGTGGCTGAAAAAAGTATCCAATCTCAATTGGTTTCTTCGAATTAAGGTAAATTCACATTTCATGAAGTAATTTGGATTGATTGTAGAATATGCTTTTGGATTGATTGTTGGCATCTTCGTGTTTTTGTTAAGTAATTTGGATTGTTAAGATGGCAATTCGTGTAAAGAGTAATCTGAATTGTTTTGTTAACAAGCAATTCGAACAATCCATGAACATGCTTTGGATTGTTTGTTCGTGAATTAACAATAATTTGGAACAATTCGTGGATGTTCGTAATTTCAAATTAACAATTCACGAACAAGCAATTTGGAGCAATCCACGAACAATTTGAACTCTCTACAAGCAATTTGGAACATTTCAAATTGTTAATTTGGGTTGATGCCAAACACAAACATGCTTTTTGAATTGCCATCTTAACAATCCACATGGATTGTGTTGTAGCCCTTAGCTCTCGAACAGTGAAATTTGTAGATACGTGGAGTAAGGAGACGAATCTGCGATGCTGCTCAGGTTGATCCTCGTAGACATGGGATGACACCTGCAAAAAGGAGAATAATCCTTATAGGATGATCTCCCCTCTGATGCTTAAGTAAGTATAAGTCTAAGAGGGAGTAAATTAGTAATTAAGAGAGGATTAAGAGCTTTAATCGTGAGATTAATGTCTTGTCAATGATTACGCAATGATTAACACTCTCCCCCATGAGGGGTATTTATAGTGCCTTGGGAAGGTCACCCGACCAATCACATCGTGCCAAGTGTCGCAATCCTAGGCTTTCTAGGGAAGACTCCCCATCCCATGTAGGGTGTAGATCGCTTCGTCTTTATTTCGATAGTCATTTTAGGTATTAGCCGTTGGTAATACGTAACCTTACTCACCCTTAGGCGAGTAGAGACCACATACCCCTTAGGCATCTCCCATGGAGTGTGTTAGACTTTAAGGTCTAGGCCCATGGCCACATCATTTGCCCCTCAAACCATCTCATTAAACTTATTTCATGAGATTGGTTTGCCTTTTAGCATTGGAAAAGGATTATATCATCCTGTTGATTTCGTTAAGTTCTTCTTTAGGAGAGAGATTGTAGGTTCAGTGTGGTGCTTCTTGCTGTAACTGAAACCTACGTCTTTTCCGTCTGCAGCATTTCGTGCAATGTCATCAGATGACGATGAGAATTTCACTCATCTTCCCATCTCTTTCTTTGCTCGAGGCCCAATCATGGCCCCCACATGAATCTTTTAGTAGATGAGTCATGCCCGGTGTGAAACTAAGTAAAGATCCCAGGCCAAACCTGATGCCGAACACCCAAGCTGAATGCATTCTTTTTTGTGTAACAGCTACCATACCGGCATGATTTCATTCCGGTTATACTTGGTTTGCAGGGAAGGCCGAGGATATTTTAAGGCAATTTAAGCTTGTTGTGCCCAATTTTGGGATTGCGGGTATCATACCGGTACCACCCCAGCCGACTAAATTTAAAGTTTTGGTGCCGAATGGACCCTATTTTGGGTCACAAGTACCATACCGTCATGTAATGTGGCCTGGTAGACTTAGTACTCGACAATTCTTTTCCAAGTACACCATAGAACTTTATCATGCCGCCTGGATCCCATTTTGGGTCACAGGTACCATACCGGCATGAATTTCACTGACTAAGCTTAGTACTCGGTGATTTTTCACCAAGTACATTATAGCTTGACTTTATGCCGTCTGGACCCCATTTTGGGTCACAGGTACCATACCAACATGTATTTTGCCGATTAAGTTTAGTACTTGGTGATTTTTTACCAAGTACATTATAGCTTGATTACATGCCGCCTGGACCCCATTTTGGGTCACAGGTACCATATCGGCATGTGGATGGTCGATTTATTTTTCAAAGGAGTGTTAGAGTCTCAAGAATGTCGAAGTGTTCCTTATGCCGAGAAGTGTCTTCTGTTGGGGAGGTTATTTCATTTGAACCTCGAAATTCCCGCTCAAATTTTCCGATTTAAGCAACCTTTGAGGAGAGAGAAAATCACAAATTTTTTACATAATTCTCCAACTTCTCTCTAGATTTCTTTGTTCTCTCTCTAGATTCCGTGCTTTCTCTCTCTACTTTGCAAAAATTCCAACATTTTCTCTCTCCTACGTGTCATTGTCAGAGTACATTTGCTTACGTGTCTCTTATCAGATATCTTCTGCTTACGTGTTGTTGTCCGAATTCCTCAAAGGCCACTGGCTTCTTTTACAGGTATTTTTCTTTATTCCTTATTCTTTTTTCCCTCTTTACAATAATGTCTTCTATTGCCTCTTCTCCCTCGTCAAACTTCCCTACTGCTTCAGTTAATGTTGGAGCCTCTTGGGGCCTAGGCCAACATCTGCCGGGTCCATAGGCACTCAAGAGTCCTCTGCTCGTCCTCAAATTTTGCCTAATAAGTCGTTTATCCCCGTCTATTTTCAGGGGCGAATGGCAAGAGTAAAGACCACCGGTCGTTTGGTTGGAGAAGGCGAGGCGGAGGATGCCGAACCTTGTTTGGAATTAGTTCCTCATGAGCCTATGGAAGTGGACCAAGATTTTTCAATTGATGAGCAAGACAATAGTTTTGAATGCTTCGTGTCTCTGAACGAAGATAACTCTATGGCCGTCGAGGGTCAGAACATTTTGGGCGAAGAATATTTGGCCGAAGAAGTAGACAAGGCTGACGACCTTGAGCCTTCAACCAAAGAGAAGGTTGTCAACCCTGAATCGTCTAATAAAGAGATCTTGATGTTTGATTCTTCTGATTCCTCTCAAGCCAAGGAGCAAGCCGAAGAGGCTGATGAGGAGGAAGAACTCGTTGCCGGGGAGTGTTCCCCAAGAGTCCAAAACACGGAGACACCCTTACGTAAACCAAAGGTTGGTTGGATGAAAAATTCTTCACACCCAACTAAGACTCACGCCGATGGGAAGTGGATGGACATACTTCATGGGCGATTGGCCCAATTTGTCGAGAAGGTGGGAGTGAGGCTAACTGACGTAATTGTGCCCACCAAAGACCAGGCCATTACCGATGCGCCTAACGGGTATGTTGGCATATACCAAGCCATTTTCGACATGGGGTTAAGGTTCCCCATTCCTGACTTTATTCTGGAGGTACACTCTAATTGTAATATCGGCATATGCCAGCTTACACCAAACTCCTGGCACCATATCTTGTCTTTCCTTGCCGTGACCAATAGGGCGGGAAAGACACCCAACATTACTGCCTTTCTGTACATGCATAGCCTGACCAAGGCATCAGGCTGTACCTCCGGTTGATTTTAATTGGCCAACAAAACCGGCTACTTGACTGCCTGGAATAAAACCAATAAACACCGGGTATGGAAGACAGAGTTCGTCTTCATCCGAGGAGGCTTTGCAAACGAGGCACTCCGAATTTTACGTCGGATGAACGACTCTTCCCCTAAGTGTGTCGGGGTGAATTTCTTCCTAGACCTTACTGATAAGGCCATGCCTGCCATTGACTATTTTACAACAAGAACACTGGTTCTCCGACCTGATGACGAGGGAGAACACATTGAGGAAGGTGTAGACACCCAAATGTGTCTCCCCAAATGAGTAATCGATGATGAAACATACCACGTTTCGTGATCGATTCGATTCCGAAAAGACGCAGCTGAACTCGTAATATGTGAATTCACACTTGAAATCATGAGGCAAAGGTCAAACAAGAGGCCAAAAGAATTTTCTTTAATCATTTTCTATTTTTCAGAATTTTCTGTTAACTGTAAGATTTTTTAAAATAATTTATATTGGTGATCTCCATAATTTCCACTTTTCATTGCATTCTTCTCATTTTCTGAGTTCGCCAGTATTTTTAGATTATTTTTCCAATTTTTCTACAATTTTCTATGAATTTTGCAATATTTACAATATCAAAATGCGTGGGAATACGCAGAAAACACGAAAAATACCAAAAAAATACACGGAACGTTCCGGAATCCTCTAGAACTCCCTAGAATCGTATTTCTTGGAGGAGGGGATGTCTAGATTCATCCGTAATCTTGCAAAATAAGAAAATTCTTCGAAATAAGGCAAAGATCACTAAACGTATATAGCTCAAAGGAGCGTATATACGCTCATGGTGAGCGTATATACGCTACTTTGAGCTATATACGTTCAGTGATCTTTGCCTTATTTTCGCGCCTATAAATACGGCCTTACCTCTCGAGTTTTGGAGAACTTTCACGACCCAACACATTACGACTTCAAAAAACTTTCACAAACCAGCATTTCGAGCATACAACCGAGCCTCATCACATCTAGTCTCTTGTCCCATACACATACACATTCAAATACAAGTTTCACATCCTTTTCGAACCGATTCGACGAACGAAATCAAGGTATAACTCTGAGATTACTCACCTAAGACATATTTTTCACTCTTTTTAAATTCCTTTTGTCTCTTTTAATTTGACTAATTATTATTACAAGTTTCAATTTAATTTACACAATGTAGAAACCGATTTTTGAATCATCTCATGTAAATATGTAGGATTGTTATTCACGTTTTCAAATTCGTTTTCGTTAACACTTATTATTATTATCATCATCTTGTCACAATTTATTATTATGCATATTGTTATTGTCAATACTAACATGTTTATTTGTCTTGATTAGCAATTCGATCAAAGGGCGTTTCCTTTTAGTTTTACTTTAACGATTTGTTTATTTGCAGAGACAAGGCGAGAAGGATACACATGTATATTATGCTTTACTAACCTTTGTCTTCATGTTTCATTTGTACATATTTTTGTCACACTTGTATATATTGCTTAAACAAGACCGAAATTCAATTGCTTATCACATTAAAGTCAGATTAATCATGGACGACCGGTTTTCTAGGCACCTTGTTAACATTGATATAATTCAAAGAGGTCACTTAGGATAGGTTGCTCACTATTTTGTTTCTACTAATAGTAAGCTACTATTCTTAGTAATATTAGGTTAGTGCGCTTTCAAGATCAATTCAATAGGCTCTTTGAATTCAATTGTTATGATTTATGGAACTACAATGAGACCGAATAGAGGCCACTACATGCGGGCGAATTGGGTCAAAGATCTGATTTGTACCATGTCCCCGAACCCACAATCTGGTTACTGGACCTAACAGTGGGACCATTAATTTGGCACCAATGTTTCGGGCGTCCGTGATTAACCTATATAGGCACGGTGGGGATCCCCTCAACTCGACAACACACCCCAACGCATTCACATGCGGATTCCATGGCTCAATTCCATGACACTGAAGCTGAGGTCAACCCCCTCGAAGGGGGTGAAGCCTTACAGAAGGCAACGAGGATGTTCCCTTTACAGTGCCATCCTTTTGGGTACCCTTAAAAGAGTGGTTTAGGGATAATAATTTCCTAAGAGCTGTTGGCCTTTTCCCTTGCTCACGGGAAGAATTAGGTAAAGTGCCGGTTGTCTGTTATTTTCATTCTTTATGTGTTTGATAATCTAACTTTACTTTTCGTCTTACTCTGAGTTGCTGCTAAGAAAGCAGTTCTTGCTGTTCGCCGAGGGAACATCCCAGGAGGCAAAGAAAAAATAGTCGAGGTAATGGACGAAATCTTTGCCGAGGACTTGATGAAGTCCATACATGAGAAGAAGGCCGAAACCAAGGTAGTTTATGCCTTGAAACAATCTCTATTGATGTATGCCTTCGGCTTCTAACAAAATGTGTTGTGTTTATGGCCAGTGAGATGCCATCCAATGTGGCAAAGAAGTCTGGGATCAGTCCCAGAGTGAAATCGATTGCGACCAAAGGTCGCGGCTCCACTGAGGAGGTGAAAGCCAAAGAACCCACCGGCTCTGCTGTCAAGCAACCGACAAAACCAAAGTCTTCCGGCAAACCTAGTCTGCCGAGGAGGCCGAAGCCTGCCGACAAGGCTTTGATTGAAAAAGAGACCCAACGGTTCGGCACAACTGGTGCCGTGAAGAGGTCGTTGGAAGCGCCGAGGCGTGATTCTTCACCCAAAAAACACAAGGGTGAGGAGCATCCCTTTTCTCTTGAACGATTTAGGGCAAAGTATAATGATTCTCATTTGAGAAGTCCCTTGTTTGGTTAGTCACTTTTACTTATTTGTTATTACTTTCACTCTTTCATGACGCCTTATTCCTTGGCCTTTTCTTGTAGGTGTTGATCTGACCTCGGACTATCGGGCTACCCTGACCACAGTTGGAAAGTATGCCGATGGTGTGTTGCGGGGGAGTCATCCGAATGCCCCCTGGTATACCATTGACACGGATAGGGTCAGTGAGACCTATCCAATGTCCGAGGTTGACCAACTGAAGCTCAGCATCAAATTGCCGAGAGAGTATGTGGACGAGGTGGAGGAGTTCGACTTCTCCAAGCAGTCTTTGGAGGAATATATTCCTCCTCTCATCAAGGATCCTATGAGAGTCCATGAGGTGAGACGCAACTTCTTCCAGCCTACGGACGACAATTACATCGTTGTCTTTGACAACTTTGTGAACCAGAAGGAGCCCAACTTGAGAAAGGTGTTCGAGGAACACAAAGAAGCCGACGAAACTTACATCGAGGTGGAGGCTCCCAGTTCCCCCAGCCGATTCAAGACTGCCAAGAGGCGTCAGATGTTCAGGGATGTTTTCAATCACATTCCTGACAAGTATAAGGATACCTTGGTCGGCTTGGAGGAAGGCCAGATTGGTCGAGTCCTCACTCTGCTCACTGAGGTAATGGAACTTATAACCTTTATTTTGGCTAAGTTATTCTTCAATATATGATCGGCTAAACTGCCTCATCTTATTTTGTAGAGCTTGGTCCGAGTGGAAGGTATCCGCAAGATTATGCGGTCTGACCACCGAGCAATTAAACATGCTCGGGCCATGGAGAGGCACTGCAACGAGTATTTGGATCAGCAGACTCGATCCTTGGAACATAAAAACTTCGAGGCCAACCGAGAGCTTGCCCGGGTTGTTCATGACCTTAATAACTCATACCGGAAGGCTCTTATGGCTTATGACAAAAAGGCAAAAGAGGCCGAGCGGGCTCAAACCCTCCTAGCCGTTGAAAAGGCTAAGCTGAAGGAGGAATTTAAGGCTGAGTTCGAGGCTGACCATGCCGATGAACTCAAGGCCCAAGTTAAGGAGGCTAAGGACTCACAACAGGGCTCCATCGACGAGCTGATCAAAGAGCTCAATGCAGTCAAGAATGAGGCTTCTTCGACCAAAGCTGAAGTCAAAGAGGCCAAGAAGACCGGTTGGAAGCTGGGAGTGGACCATGTTAAGGACGTTCTTTCGCGAGCATGGGAGTTGACTGAGATTGAAGCCCTCCCGGCTGACTTTCTTGTTGAACGAGTGGACTTTGCCCTTAAAATGAGTCTTTGGGAGAAATCCAACAAAGACCCAAACAAGAAGCCAGTCGCCAAATTCCAACATTTCTTGCCGAAGGAGGATGACGAAGAGCCAGAAGGCGAAGATGCCGATGACGCCGAAGCTTGACTACACAATCTCAATCTCAAGCGGCGTTATTTCCTAGCTCACTTTTTTCTGGCAGGCGACTATATTTTGATGTGGTTGATGGCTCTCCTTTGGGAGCCGAAACACATTCAGAATTCCGCATGTTTGCACCAGTTGGGCAACCTCTGAGTTTTCCTAGTCGTCTTTGTTTTTGAGTTGGGAATTCGGCAACAAGGCCGACAGTCTTTTGGTCATCCTTTTCTTTAATTTTGTCTTTCCTTTTTCTTTTTGGCTTTGATAGACCAGCAGAGATGAGCTTCTCATTTTCTACACTTAGTTCTGCTGATGTCTTACTCTTGTATGAGATTTTGGTTGTAATCTTGTCTTATTCAAAGCATCTGCTGATGTCTTACTCTTTTATGAGAACGGTGCTTGTGCCGAGCTATATCTCGCTGAGTCACCTTCAGTTTGTAACTTGTTGATATTAATGAAAAGCTAAGTCTTCTTCACATACTTGTCCGACTTTAACTATCACATTGATTTCCTCGTACACTTTTACTTGTTTTGATATATATATATATATATATATATATATATATATATATATATATATATAATATTTTTGTCTCAAGACGAATGCAATTCTCGAAAATGTATGCAAGTGTTAGCCATTCAGCAAAGTGTATACTTGCACAAACATCATCTTTATTTTAGACAAATCAAACATTTTTATAGACGAGAGAGGCTTGGGAAGTTTGGAAGTTCCAGATTGATGGAGTCGGGACTGTATTAGGAGTGTCGAGTCAATCAATCTCTATTGATTGCCCTCAAACTTTCCAGGCATCTCGACAAGTATAGTCAATCGACTAATTTATCCTTGACTTAGCTTAACATAAGTTATGAACATTGTTCACTCAATCTTTAGTCGAGCTTATTAGCTTTTTAGTTGTTTTGCGGATCTTTTTAGGGTTTTTTTTAAAACCGAGCATTTTTTAGGTCGGCATTAGGCTAATCGGTCAACCATTGGACAATTGCTCTTAGGCTTTAAGGTTATCTTTCTGTTTCAAACTTCTAGACTCCTGGCCATAGTTTACTTAGGATATCATTGTGTTATGACACTTTTCGACTCCCTCGTGTTACCGCTTAGGTCACGGGAATTATTCGGCTAGAAATTTAGCCTTTGTTAGAAAACATTTTAAGTATTTGAAGAATATTTCTTGCAAACGAAGGCTTCATGCCCATTCTCATTTCATTAATCTATGGCAAAGCCACTTCATTACATTGCAAAGATTATAGGGCTACCCCTTACTTCAACTAAACTCATTGCACATATTATTTCTTAAGATTGTCCACATTCCATGCCCTGGGCAGTCTCTGTCCATATGGAGATTCAAGCTTAAAAGTTCCATCCATTAGGACTTCACAGATCCGGTATGGACCCTCCCAATTTGGGGTAAGCTTGCCCTTTTCCTTTGCCCTACCTTGAGCTTCCATCTTTCTAAGAACCAAGTCTCCAAGCCTCAAAGTACGAGGGGTCACTCGCTTGTTGTACTCTCTTGTCATTTTCAACTTGTAGATCTGTTGTCGGAGTAAAGCATTGCCCCTGGTCTCAGGGAGTAAGTCTAGATTGTGCCGCATGGCTGCCCAGTTGCCCTCTTCATCATACATCATCACCCGCATGGTAGGCTCCATCATCTCGATTCGCAGCACTGCCTCGGACCCATACACCAACATGAAGGGTGATTCACCAGTTGAGTTCTTTGCTGTCGTCCGTATAGACCACATGACATTGTAGAGCTCTCCAACCCAAAGGCCCATCGTATCATCCAACTTCTTCTTGATACCATTGCAAATTATTTTGTTGAATGCTTCCACTTGGCCATTTTCTTGGGGATGGGAAACTGAAGCAAAATGTCTAGTTGTCCCATGTTGGGCCAACCAGTTAGTGAGCTCATTTGAATCAAATTGAGGGCCGTTATCAAAGACGATGGACTGTGGCACTCCAAATCTGGTGATGATGTTTTTCCAAATAAACCTCTGGACGTCCGACACTTTGATGCTCTTCATAGGTTCAGCTTCCACCCACTTTGTGAAGTAATCCACGGCTACTAGCACAAACACAACAAGAAAAACATGCGCGGGCGACCGACGTTAGCGACCGATTTTCGGTCGCTAACACAAATTAGCGACCGATTTTCGATCGCTAACACAAATTAGCGACCGATTTTCGGTCGCTAACATAGGTCGAATTTATTTCGTCGCTAAAAAAAATTAGCGACCGAAAATCGGTCGCTAAACGTTTAGCGACCGATTTTTTGAGTAAGAAAATGGCAAAAATTTTAGAGGGAAAAGAGAATTAGCGACTGACACTGTATCGGTCGCTAAAGAGAATTAGCGACCGATTTTTCGGTCGCTAAATCTGCTTTCCCTCCAAAAAAATGGAGGAAAATTGGATTGAGCGACCGACTGTCGGTCGTTAAATCCAATTTTCCTCCAATTTTTAATTAATTCGAGGCTTTTTCCAATTTTCCTCGGACGGTACATAAAATGAAAATTTACAAATGAAAGTGATCGAAAATGTACWAAACAACATTGCAAATACAATGAAAACTTAGTTAAGAAGATTATCGCATACATTTAGTCAACTTCTATGTAGCCTTCACAAGTGAATTAAATAATTTGATGAAATCGTGTAAAAAAAACCATGCTCTTCAAAATATACAACTCTAGCAAGTTTGTGTCTCTAATATTAATAATAATAAAAAAAATGTGTTAAAATTAAAATTTCAATGATGCATGAGCAGCCTGCAGCCCTATGCAATGTCCCGAGTCTCCTTTCATTGGAAACCTAATGAATTCGTCCACATACTGAAACGTAGGATTTTTGGCTGGAAACTGGCATTAAAGTTAAAGATGTTTCATAAATGAGTTACCTCAGCAAATAGCTTTATTACTACTTCATATTAAAGTTAAAGTAGTTAACAAAGTTGTCCAGCTTAAAAAATAAATCCTCCTAGGCTCCTAGCCTCCAACAATTGTTTTCTTCTGCCACAAAATTCTCTCCTTTATCTCTTCCACCCTTTCCTCGCCTGCAAGCATATCATCGTTGCCACAATATACACTGAAATACCACAACCATATTTTTCAGGGGCAATCACATCTAGCAAGTCTCACACGATTCACCAGCAGAAATACTCAGAAAAAAAGGGAATCWGAAAAAAAAGCAATCAGAAAATGGCACTTGTTGCACTTCTTGCGCATGATTGAACAGTTGAAAATCTTTGTCAGCAGGAAAATTATTCACCCCACTAGCCCAATTTGAGTAATTATTGTCCTTACTCTGAACAGCTTTCTCACTGGTTGACATAACTCAAACATCACAAATTCACAAATCACAACCACATTCAAGGTAGTAAGCTAATATCAAGGATTGAGGTTCCACCAAACTTCAGGAGTCAATGAACTTGTACTCAATCTATGTCAATTAGGGATGAGCAAAAACAATGGGTACCCGGTCCGGTACCTGGAACCGGTCTGGAACCGGCGGTTTCGGAACCGGAACCGGTTTCGGTTCCAAAAATAAGGAACCGGTTGTGACCGGTTCCTGTTCCGGGTACGAAAATTTTGGAACCGGTACCCAGTGGGTACCCGGTGGTACCGGTTCCGGTACCGGGTACCCGACACCATCGGTTTTATTACCGGTACCCGGTAACTGGTTATGACTTTTGAGTTTAATAAAATACATTTGCTAAGGCCCAAAAGCTCAAATTATATAAACAATAGAAATTTGAAATATTATTGTATAAAGCATTTTGCTTTTGTGGCCAAATACACATGCACAAGTATGAAATTAGCTAGGATAATCTTTGCTTTTTATTTTTAAAAAAATCTAACTGGGTAACCGGTTCCGGAATCGGTTCCCAGCGGTTCCGGTTCCAGGATTTTTGGAACCGGTCCAACCGGTTCTGGTACTGGTTCCAAAAATCAAGAACCGGTCGGTTCCGATTCCACCCAAAATGGCCGGGTACCCGGTCTTGCTCAACCCTAATGTCAATATCCTACATGAACTCTGCTTTGCATTTAATAAGAACAATAAGATTTATTTCAACAATGTTCAAAACTCAAAAGTAACTCTCACTACATTTCTCCAACATAATAAAATATCCCTTTTGACCCTTTTTAGAAAACACCAAAATAAAAAAGATTTGAAATTTCACCTGAAATCCCTTGTCGGCCTCTAACTTCAGATCCTCTCTATTTTCTCCCCAAAGACTAAATAAGCCACCCTTAAAAGCAGCATTCAACAATAGAAGTTGGGATGAAAAGCTGTTGTACAGTGCCAACAAACACAGGAATTGCAACCAGCCACATTCTGCACCGCCGTTTGTATTTTTAAAATTCTAAAATTTGAGACACACTAAAAAAATATTTGAGCAGATTTAAGCAAACCACAAACAAATAATCACAACTTAAATTTAAAGCACTTATTAAGCCTAGTTTAAGTAACAACTTAAACCATCATAAGTTAGAGCTGAAATCACCTCGTTAATTCTGAGACCCATTACCGTCAGCTGCCCTTCACCGAACCTATTGAAAACAATTCGTGATTTTAAAATCAGTGAGTAGATTTAACCAAACTTGAAACAAACGATCACAACTTAAAGGTAGGTTAAGTAACAACTTAAATCATTCTAAATAGGGAATGAAATTACCATTGATCACCTTGGGTCCGATCGAATCCCTCGATTATGTGAAAATCCATCACTTTTAGCTCCACTGAACTAAATTGTCTGAAAACAAAATAAGCACGATTAGCGGTTTAACCAAGCAACTGTTGGCAAATAACCACCCATAAAAAAGAACTAATCAGGAAAAGTAGCTAATAAGGAAAAGAGGGTTCTCCAAATTCCAAGGAAAAAAACAACATCCCCAAAATCATGCAAAAGCTTCCATAAAACCATGAAAATAAAAATTGTACCATTCCCTTGATTCAAAGCAAAAGGGAAAAAGAGGGCCCAAATCAGGAGAAGAACTTGAATGCAACATCAGGAAAAATCAGGATGTAATCACGAAAATAATCAAACAATAATCTGGAAAAGTACAATCAAAATAATAAGGAAGAAAACTGATCTGAATATGTAAGACCAACACATCCAACCTGATTTCTTTGATGAATGAAAAAATTAGGTTAAACTGGGGAAAATGCAAGATCGACAAATCCTCTCTGATTTTATAAAAAAAAGACTAAGTTTATGAGTTTTAATAACAAATCCTCTCTAATTTGATTAAAAAGACTAAGTTTATCAATTTCAATCACAAGTTCACAACAAATCTCCCCACAACAACATCACACACATTAATCGACACAATAAAAACAATCACAAACGAACCCAATTATCCAAAAAGAAAAGCAAGAATCAACAAAAAACCAGAAAAATCAAATCAAACTTATAGTAACATTCATTACATTTCATAAAAGTTGCCTCTTTAATCAAACCCTAACTTTAAATCTCATAATCTCAATTAAACAATCCAAAACAAATTTTCAGCTTTAATAATATAATCAAAACATGATTAAAACATAATATTTATGCATATTCATCAAATAAAATTGATTAGAAATCAATTTGGAGGTTTAGGGTTTATACCTTAAGATTTGGGTACAAAGGAACAAAGGGAAGAGGAGAAAGGAGGACGGTTGGTGGTTGGAGGTGCCGCGCCGCCGTCCTGCTGCTGCGGCTGCCTTGCGCCGTCGCAGGTGGCAGTGGTGGTGGCCGTGCTGTTTCTCGACGAAGGAGACACAGGGAGAAAGAGAGAGAGAAAGAGGGAGAAAAGGAAAGGGAGAAAGAGGAGGGACGTTGGAGGGACGCGAGAGGGAGGAGTGAGAGTTGAGTTTAATTTTGTGGGTTTTGAATTTTTTGGGTTTTTAGAGTGAGAGTGTCGAGTGGGCGGGATAGAGGGAAGAGTGAGAGTATCGAGTGGGTTTTGGGGTTTTTAATTTTCTGTGATTTTTTTTATTTTTTTTTATAAAAAAAATTTAGCGACTGACGTATCGGTCGCTAAGTTTTTTTAAGAGGCAAATCACAAGCCGAGAATGTTTATTCCTCAGTGACCAATAAATCGGTCGCTAATAGGATTTTAGCGACCGATTATTCGGTCGCTAATTTTGGCGACCGAATAATCGGTCGCTAACGGTCGCAATAGCGACCGACTAAAAAACGGTCGCTAAAAGCGGTCGCCCAAACTTCCTTTGCCTTGATGCCTGGGGAAAAGGACCAATGATATCCATTCCCCATTTAGCAAAAGGGATCGGAGAGAGCACAGTTGATAGATCCGTGGATGACCTTTGATGTAGATTCCCGTGTATTCGACACTTCCGGCACTTCCTTACTAAGTCCAGTGCATCCTTTCTCAAGCTTGGCCAGAAGTAACCAGTGCGCAAGGCTTTACACGCAAGGGCCCTTGCCCCTATATGGGAACCATAAAATCCCTCGTGGATATCTTCGAGGATCTCCAAACCTTTTTCTGGGGTGACACACTTCAACAACGGACGAGAATATGACTTCTTATACAGCTCGTCATTCCAGTATACAAACCAGGAATCACGCTGCTTCACATATTTAGCTCGCAATGGGTCATCGGGCAGAACCCCCTCGATTTTGTATTTGACTATGTCGTCCATCCATGAGTTGCCCAGTCTATGAAGTTGGCGTGTTCCAAGTCATCTATGCTTCGCTTGTCCTTAACCTCCCAAAAGACAGATCTGGGGGCATCTCCCGTAGCGGAGCTGGCCAACTTAGACAATGCATTTGCTTGATTGTTCTCTAACCTTGGTATCTACATGAGCACAAACTTTTCCAAGTCTTGTGTTTCCTTCTTTACCAACTCTAGGTACTTGACCATATTCTCATCTCGAGCTTCGTATTCCCCATTAACCTGGCTGACTATCAACTTAGAATCGAACATGGCTTCTATCTTCTTTGCCCCAGTTGCCCGACACATCTTGATCCCGGTTACCAGGGCCTCATATTCAGCCT
>SNQN01012660.1:0-15296 GCA_008642245.1 Bassia scoparia
AGCAGAGAGACTCATCTCTGTTCTCTGCTTGGGACTCCCCCACATAAGTCTGTGTAAAAGTTCAAGGGTCTGCTAGTACGCAACACAGTTTATGGCTAAAAGAGATTTGACTTGGTTTCCTTTTTGCCAACATCTGAACAAACTATTTATCTGCCTCATATTGATATTAGGAAGTCCTACCACCCAGTCTTGAGACTATAACGTTTATCAGTAATGTTAGGCCTTGCCTGTCAATTTCTTATGGCAGAATCCTGATTATTATCACTGAAACAGACTCTCAAACAGATGACTATTTTGAGAATTTATCCAAGAAGGTGATGTAAACATTATTGTTTCCTGGTTCCCCACGTCATATAAGTTCACCTATTGTGAGTCATACTAATGTGGACATAGGTTTGGCTAGAATACAATCTATTACCTTTGTCACACAGTTGTGAAATGCTCAAAAGATTATGTTGCAGCCCTTCAACATAAATATACATATCAATTGCATGTCGAAAGTGTCTTAACCTACCCTACCAAACCAGTGATGGTTCCCTTGCTGTTATCCGCCAAAAGGTGACACTTCCTCCTGAAAAGGTACTAGCTGGAGAGAAATTGCTCTTTATCACCGACATGTGTCTTGAGCATCCACTGTCAAGATACCAATAGTTTCTCTTAACTTTAGCCTGTAGAAACAAATCAAACATTAGTTTTAGGAACCCAAATTTCTAGGGTCCTTTTCCACAACATTTGCATCTGTGTTGGTCTTCTTTCTTTTCTAGACAATTCATCACATGTTTATTGTTCTATATTACACTAACTTTTCTAGCTGGAAACTCATGGATTTTGTTTTCATTCATACCAAGTGATAACAAACGTGCATGTACTTAGACATAACATACTTACCTCTTTGGAACCTCCTAATCCATGTGTTTCCTTTGGGAGACAGTTAGTTGGTTCCTCGTTGTTAAAACCAAGACAACTTTCCCTTGGTTACCTCGATTTGATGTCAATATCTTACAGGTCTCCTATGCAGTTAGTATTACTACATGTTCTCAACTATCTCATCAATTCTTCTCTCTCTTAATCTCAAGATTCTCATTAACAACTCAATTTTTCTTTAAAACAACAACATCACTGTTTAAAGACAATGTAGAATGAGAGATTCAATCATCTGTCCGTCAGACATGTTAGTAATCACTGGCTGCTTCCCTCTTTTATTGATGAATCTCAGCATGTAAGTACATAATCTTTCCAGTAATATTCAATCTATTCAGTTCACTGATTTCATCGCTGGTACTACAGGGGAACAACATAAGTGTGCAGCTTTGAGTAAAGCATTCTCTCTGTTTGAAGTCTTCTAGGTTTGCTAGACAATATTTCAAAGCTTTCAACAGAGAATCCTGCACAAAGGTTGCTTTTCCTCTAGCTGTTGAAAATACAAGAGAGTCACTTGAGGTTGATAAGTCTCTGGGGAACCAGGAGTAGATGTTCTTCACCGTTAATCGGATAGTTTGGTTTTAGAGGATCTAGCCTTTTCTAGTTCCACTTTGCACTTGTCAAATTCAACCTCAAGCTCTGCCACTTGAATCTTTCAATCAATGGCAAACTTCTTCAAGGTGATCACAACGGCATAGCAACTTTACACTCAGTACATTTTCTTTAAGTTCTCTTTGGCATTATGTAAGTTTCACCTTAGTTATAGCATTCGATCTAACAAGGAGTCTAATACAAAGCAAGCAGTATTACTCTCATCATCTATGCATATCTGCTAATTTTTTAAGTTTAACCTTGTGTCATGCGCATCCTTCTTGGCCTCAAGCACTTGATGCTAATATAGCACTTCTTAAACACTAGGGTTAGGTGATTCTCATCCTCATCAATCTGAGTCGAGAATCACCCCACATTGATGCTATCATTAGCATTCTTAAAAGCTCTCTTTTCTCCCGACTTGTACTGTTTGTCTTCCATTAGGACCAATCTCTGATTAGATGTCCTTCTCCTCCACACTTAAGCACCCTACAGAAGATGAGTTAGTTTTCTTGAAATTTTATATCTTCCTGAGTTCTTCTCTGATCTCGGGTGTTTTTCAAACTTTTGGCAAGTCAATGCCAATTCATCTTCATCTCCTCTAAAACTGTTCCTTAAGGCTATCGCTCTGGCTGGTTCTTTCAGACTTAGAGTCAATCAATTAAATCAATTACATGAGGGAACACATCAGCTGTTCCAGAGACGAAGTATGAACAAATCTTTGGCTTCATCAGATAGCAGTGATCTTGGCTGTCCAGGCACATCTGTTAAAGCACAATACTTTTCTCACAAGATCCTCTATTCAGAAAAACTTTTTGCAGCGGATTAAGATCATTGATTATTGTCATGAATCTACGAAAACAATCATTGATCTTTCAACCTTGTTCTCGAGCATATAATTCATATCTTAGACATAAGTAAATAATTTAGATCTTTTTACCTTGCTGGTTGTCCCTCATAAGCAAGTTCAAGAGTATCCAATTTTTTGCACTGCTGCATCGAAATTCGATTAATTGCCTCACCTATGGCCTGTTGGTTAATAAGGACATTTGCCTTTGCATTCTTCTTCGTAATTTGTAGTCAGCAGTCACCCAATTCACTGTCTTTCTTTGGAGTCCTTGTTTTCCTCAGAGTTAGTCTTCATCGATTGTGTTAGGACCATTTTGACTACGAGCCAACACTCACAATCATCCCATAATTGCATAGTTTGCTTCGTAAACTTTGTGTTTGCATCGATAACCATCGCACCTAACTCGCTGATCTACTCATATCTTGACTTCTTAGATGGGTTACTGCTGAGCAAAGAAGCATTGGCTCTGATGTACCAATATGAAGGTTATGTGGTAACTCAAGAGGGGGGTGAATGAGTATAAGTATAACGATTATCATTTTTCTTTTCTTTTCGACTAGAAATGTAGGAACCATTGTTGGGCTGTTCCTGTAAGCACAAAATGATAAAGAACACACAAATTTAACCGAGGTTCACCCAACTGCTGGGGCTCGTCCTCCACCCTATGTTCTTTTTATTAATCTAGCTCCGAAATAAATAAAGAAACGCTCACTCTGTTGTTTTCCCCCCTACCTCGGAACCAGCACGACCCCAACTCAACCAGAATGGCACTCGACTCACACTCGTAAGTCAACTTGTGTTTTGAACTCACAAACACTCACCAGGCCGTTGTTCGAACCTCCTCTGTTATACCTTTACAAATATCAACTTTCTCTCTTTTGATTGATCTTCTTAAAAAGCTTTAAGTAAGAGATAATTATAGCTCGACTAATTCGTCTTGTGTGCTCAAAAGTAAAGGTTTGTGGCTTTTGTGTTTTCTTCTCATCAAAAGTTAAGCTCTTTTATATCCGTGGAGAGATCTCGTGGAATTAGAAGTATAGTATGAGTATTTATAATCTGTATATTGACCTAAACTATTCCATAAACCTATATTGTCCGAACAGGAAGATGAGATTATAGGAAGTATTTATCGTTGTTAGAATTTTATCCTAAGGAAATACATCGAACAAGATATTATACTCCAGTAGGTTAAGGAATATTCCATTTTATTCTCAATCTTATTACATGCTCAGAATATCTTGTTTCCAAATATGCTTTGAAATATTTTAGAAGGAACTCCTTTTTTCAAAACCGGCAGCCATAATTCCATTCAGGAAGCAATAGACTGGTTCCCTCCCCGCTGTGTTCCTTAAATTGAGTGTTATAATTCTCGTTCACAACTTTTGTACAGAAATTCTATCATACTCAGAAACTTAAGGCTTTAACTATTACTAATTAAATACACTAACATATGCATATTACATGAATTCCTAGTTGTTAAACTTTGAGGAGCATTCTTCTAAATGTTCATGTTAATTTTCAAGACTTGAATCTTCTCTTGGATACTTTCAATTTTTGAGGGCACAGCTTCTTTCTTCGAATATCTTCCGAAAGGCTCATACTTCAAGTCTTGGAAACATTCTATTTAATGCATTGTAACAAGGTTTAAGTGCAATAAAAGATACATGACTGTTTGTTTAGCATACAGTCAAGGAAACAGCTTGTACTGGTTTGTCCAGTTATATGACTTGTATGTAATCAGACTGTTCCGTGTAATCAAACAAGTTAGTTTCAATTGTTCAACAATAATATAACTTTTCTCAAGGGAAACAAGATCCTGAACTATGCGTGTGTCCAAACCAACTATTTATCAATAATCATCTGTTTTCTTGTACTGGTTTTTCCATCTATTCAAACCTAAGGGACTCAAGCAGTCCCGTTGTCGCCCTGACTCCGTGCAATGGGTCGCTGCTTTAGGCTATCTCCTGATGGGTCATCCTTAACCGACAATTCCCTTCTAAAACGCGGGTTGGTGTTAGATCGTGACATTTGGTTGTGTGTGTGTCGTCGTGAGCTTGCTTATGGCGATAGGGTTTCTGGATCAGGTGGGTGTTGATTGGTTGTTCGGCTGTTCTGTGTTTTATACTTTATTGTTTTTGGCGAAGTTAGGTTCTCCTTTGCGTTAGTTAGTTAGCTGCTGCGCCTTATATAGGTCAAGATTTGCGGTAAAGTTGTGTGTTGATGTGTTGGAGGGTGTATTCATTGAGTGAGTTAAGTAGGTGATGTGGTGGTAGATATGGTGGAGAGATTGTGATGAATCGCAAAGATGTGATATGGTTTGATTAGGGGAGGGGTATGTAATATTGAAGGTGTCCGCATGCTTAGAGTAGTTAGGCGAGGTAGTTCAATGGTGAATTATCTAAGTTAATGTAGGTTGTTAGATGGATGGGCGATAGAGTGAGTGTGTCTAGGAGTTGATGGAGTGAGTGTAGTTTGTATCGTTGCGATGAGGAAGTTATAATATTTAACCTAGAGTGACAGTCTAAATATTAGTCAAGATATGGATTGTTGGTTGGTAATGTGTTACATTAGTGTTAGTAGTGTGAATTCGTATTGTATGTTAGTTTTGGGTTGGTATGTTAGATAATTGTGTGGTATTTGAATGGCGGTAGAAGGTGAGTGAGTTAATTTGGCGGAAGAGTGAATTAGTGTGAGTTTTGATGGTGTAGAGGGTTTAGTGTTCTGAAAGGTTTGAGGTTAGCTTCGGCTAGAGGTTTGAGTTTAGGTTCAGCTCATTCAGTTGAAAGTTTCAGTTCACGTTAGTTTGTAGTGTCCACTTTGAATTTCATTGAATGTTGTTATAGTGATGTGCCTGGTTAGTGTGGAAGGTTGTTTTGGTGTATGTTTAGGCGCTAGCACAGGGCAGGTGTGAAAGTAGATAATACAGAAGCGTCGATGGTGAGAGTTCATTTGCGTAGTACTGTAGAGCATTTTAGATGTAGTGTGTCATTGGTATGGGTCATTCAATAGGGAGATGATTTGTTTTTTCCGTTAGTCTGATGCAATGATGTGATTATTGGTTGTTTTATGGATGTGGGATTGCTTGATTATAGTATGCAAGAGGGAGCATAGTATAGGGCCTGTTGGTGGTTGTAGATGTCTCTTAGTTGAGTTTGTGTGTGGTCGGTTTGACAGTTTGGTGGTGCATAAGGTATTTGGATTTTTCTGAGTTCTTGTGATGATTGGTTGAGGTTCGGTGTGGTCCAAATTTAGGTTCTTAAGGGTGTTTACTGCGTGGGTGTTGCTCTGTGAGGACTGCGAGAGTTGCGTCACTGGCGCACTGCGTTGCGTTGGACTTTGGGGTGTAGGATTGTTGGGGCGGGTGTCGCGAGCTGCACGTGAAGAGTTAGTTTCAGCGACCTCTACTTTGGACGATGGGTGGGGTGTCTCTGATCGTAAGATAGCCATATTTCTTTGTTCGCACGGTCAATTGGTGAGTTTTGCGAGGCCGTGTGTCGAGACTCTGAGTTGGTGTTTCGGTTGGTGTGCACAAGCTGTATGAGGTTGTTTGTCGTGATTTTGTGTTGTACGTTGTCTGCGTGCATGGGGATATATTGTGTGTCTTGCTGTGGCTCTAGTTAGCTTAAGTGTGTTGGTATACTTCTATGATTGTGTTGGTGGTACTGGTGGGTTGGGGCTGATCTAGTGTTGCTTGTGTTGTGTGCAAGTATAAAGCTTCTGCCATAAAAGATGTATTTGGAGGAAGTAAATAATGGTGGAGTAGAGTTGTGATGGTAATGTTGGGGATGTTGTTTGCTGGTGGTGTGTCTATAGAAGTGTGATGGGTTGAGTTTGATGAGGTGGTGGGTTTGTGTCCGGTGAGTTGTTGAATGGTGTAAGGCGTGTGGTGTTGTGGAAGGTGTTGGAGTATGTGTTGTTGGGTCAGAGGTGTGCTGGTAAGTAGGTGGTTGTGTGGGCTAAACTGGTCATGGGTGGTTACGTGGTGCTCGTATCTAGGTTGGTGTTGTTGGTGATTAGTATCGATGGCAGGGTTGGTGTAGAAATAGTTAAAGTTGAGATGTGATGCAGTGGGGTGCAGAGCGGTGTAGTGTGTTGTTTGTGGAGAGTAGGGAAGCTGCATGCAGGGTTCACACTCATTCACTCATTTCACGTCCCAGTCACCTATTGTTTCGTTTTCGTTGCGCTGCTGTGTCGTGCTTGTGTGTAGTTTTTGCTTGGTTTATTGTTTTCTTGTCTTGTTTTTTTATGGTGTGTGGTTTGCGGGTTCTTCTCGTCTTGTTCGTTTCTTTTGTTCTTTTCGCTGGTTGGGGAGCGTGCGTCGTGTTCTGCTTCTGTGTGTCTTCCTGCTGTTCTGTGTCGTTGGAGGGGTTTGGGGGAGTCTGCTTTTTTCTTACTGGTCAATTGCCCTGCTTCAGGTGTCCGTGGGTGGTGGTCCGTCACTCCGTCAGTCGCTGGCCGCTGTCATCCGTCTCTGTCATCATTGGCGTGTTGCGTGAGATAAGTTTAGTGTTTGTTCGATGATTGTTCCTTTTTTTTAATGTCACCAGATTGTGATCTTGTTTGTTTGCAGGTGTTTTTGTTATTGCACATAATTTTTGGTTGTTTTGATGGTAATGTGTGGTTTGTCAATTGTCATTTTGAATTGAAACAACTTGTTTATTGGTATTATTGTATATTGAATCTTGTGATTGTTTGGATTGTTGGTTTGACTGTTTGGTGATATTGGTGGTTTAATTTAATTGATATTAACATGTGTGATTGGTGCGTTCTTTTAATTTTAATATTTCAGATTAGAAATGGGCGCTTAATTTCAGATTCGGTGGTTCAATAAATCTGCTGTTTTTATGAAATATACTTGTTTGGTTATAATATTCTGAATTTTCTGATTACATTAATTTCATAGGACAAATATGATTTAGGCCAAATTCATGACTGTTATTTCACCTTATTAAAGTTACTTTGTTTTATTTTGAATGAAAAGAGCATTCAAACGATTTCAAACATATGAAACTCGTAGACAACAATTGTAAAGTTTTAAGTATTTTTATATGGTTTTATTGTATTTAAAGATTGACAATTTGACTTATGTATGGAATTATTTTCTGTTCTTACTTTATTATTGGTAACCGACACCGATAGAACCAAAATTTTTTCCGTTGTATGGTGCACTACGCATTTTTCAAATCTAACGTCAGCCTACTGGTTGATGTATTGAAATGAGCTTGTGGTGGGTGATGAATATGGTGGGAGGAAGCATTTACGAGAGGTCAAATACGGTGGGTTCAGTATATGTACATTTTACCAATAATAATAAGGAATCATGCATGGGTATACTACTCTAGTGTTACCTTTCCTTTCCTATAGCTTTGTTATTTCCTTTCCTTCAAACCAAACAGACCCTAATGTTTTTTGTAATTTTCTTACACTTACAAATAGAAAATGTTTAAACTTTAACATTACAAAAGGAATATAAAAATATATTCCTTTTTTGTATTTACTTTATTAAGAATGAAATAAATTATATTAGTATCATGTTGATACGTTAATGTCAATAATCAATCTTCTTTTGTTATTCGATCACATAAAAAGTACAGTACAATAAAAACACATTGTATAACATTTTTGTGCAACTTTTTTTTATAAATTGACGCACGAATTGCGTGCATATATGGCTAAAAAGAAACCTAAAGTAACAAGTGACCTACTTTTATTTAATTTTCCTTTAGTTTATCTACCAAACTTTACAACAAGATCGTATTCAGTTTTACACTTCTCACCATTAAAAAAAGAAGGGAAATTCTAAGTTATATAGTTGTACTATTGTGTTTCTAAGCTGTACCTAAGCTTTTGAGAATTTCCAAGCTATAGACATGAACTTCCAATCATTAATTAGCTATACCTTATCTCAAATCTAATAGTTAACCTTTGTTAACTTTTTAAAATAAATTTAAAAACATCATACAATCCAATTTTCATCCCAACCACCCACCCACCCACAATTATTGCCACCAACCACACCTGTATGCCACCAAGCCCAATATCGCCCTACAATCCCTTCGCTCACGAGCACCACTTGTGCACCACCACTTGTGCACAATACACACCTCTTTCTCTCTTGCTCCTCACCACCACCACAAACATCGCACCTCCCCTCTCCTCTCACGAATTAGGCCATGGTTTGGGTGGTGGATGGGTGAGCTCGCGATTTGAGTTAAGGTTAGGGTCGCAAATTGGGTTAGGGTTTGGGTAGTGGGTGGGTGTGGGGGATCGCGAATTGGTTTAGGGGGTTAGGGTTTAAGTGGTTGGGTTCGTAGGTTGGGGGGGTGTGTGGGCTTGTGAATTGGTTTAGGGGGTTAGGGTTTAGGTGGTTGGGTTCGCGGGTGGGTGAGGTTCGCTAGGTGGCTGGGTGAGGTTCTCTAGGTGGGTGGGGATGGGGTTTTTGGTCTTTGGAGGGGTGGTGGTTCGAGGCTGGATTGGGGTTGGTTGTGGTGTTTCGTTGGGATGGGTTAGTGGTGGGGTTGAGGTGGTTGTGAGGGAGGAGGGAGGGATTRAGGGTTTTTTTATTTTTTATTTTTATTTAAAACTTAACTAAGGTTAGTTTTATTCACTATGGAAAGGCCTGACTAATTTAAGATCACAAGTTCATGTGTATAGCTTAGAAATTCTTAAACGCTTAGGTACAGCTTTGAAAACGCAATAGTACGACGGTATAGCTTAGAATTTCCCAAAAACTAATTAAGGAATCATCTTAATTGAATTAAATATTGAATTTTCAACAATTAAATAAAAAATCGATAAAAATTCAACCTATGTGATGCGTGGGCTTAAAACTAGTTGGGATTAAAACTGAGAGTTTTGAATCTCTTACTTTCCATTTGTAAACTAGTATTTTTGTCCCGGCCGTTGCCCCAAGTCATACTTTTTTTCTGTAAATATTTTAACTTGTTTATTAATTGATTCCATCGGGTTTATACATGCAACGTATAAAACAAGTGAAATGAATTAAGGATTGACCAAAAAGTCATGCAAACCCTGAAACTTCATACAATATAGAAAACATGGATTATAGTAGTATTTTGAATGAAAATTTAAAAGTGAGTACAACAAAAGTTTGAAACTTAATACTTAAAAAAAATATTCTCATTTGGTTTTTGTTATTTATGTCATCAAATGTCGCACTACTTTTATCAATCCACGTGACCCAAGACAAAAAGCGATGTATTTTTATGTGGATCCATCGAAGTGATTGAGAAAAAACAATATGTTTTTATACTCATCATCTTCCTTTTTTAAAAGTTGCTATATACTTGCACCATTATCCAAATCTGAAATGTGGTAACAACTTAAATTTTCTTCATTTTCCCCTATGAATATTATTATTTGATTGCATATTGTTGTACGTCTCTTCAATAGTGCGTTAATAATTTAAAAAACCAAAGGACATATTCAATAGTATATTTTGACAATGAAAGTTATACATTGTAAATTGAAAAGACGCTTATTCAATAGTTTAAAAGGATACATATATAAGACAACAATCAAAGTTGGTTGAGGTTGTAAGGATGTTATTTGATACTCCGATCCCTTCGTAACGAAAAACTTTCAACATTTGTATTAAGCCCCTTAAGATTCGAAAATAAACCTGTCTCTTATACACATCTAGATGTGTATAAGAGACAGCTAGGTGGCTGAGTGAGGTTCTCTAGGTGGGTGGGGATGGGGTTTTTGGTCTTTGGAGGGGTGGTGGTTCGAGGCTGGATTGGGGTTGGTTGTGGTGTTTCGTTGGGATGGGTTAGTGGTGGGGTTGAGGTGGTTGTGAGGGAGGAGGGAGGGATTCAGGGTTTTTTTATTTTTTATTTTTATTTAAAACTTAACTAAGGTTAGTTTTATTCACTATGGAAAGGCCTGACTAATTTAAGATCACAAGTTCATGTGTATAGCTTAGAAATTCTTAAACGCTTAGGTACAGCTTAGAAAACGCAATAGTACGACGGTATAGCTTAGAATTTCCCAAAAACTAATTAAGGAATCATCTTAATTGAATTAAATATTCAATTTTCAACAATTAAATAAAAAATCGATAAAAATTCAACCTATGTGATGCGTGGGCTTAAAACTAGTTGGGATTAAAACTGAGAGTTTTGAATCTCTTACTTTCCATTTGTAAACTAGTATTTTTGTCCCGGCCGTTGCCCCAAGTCATACTTTTTTTCTGTAAATATTTTAACTTGTTTATTAATTGATTCCATCGGGTTTATACATGCAACGTATAAAACAAGTGAAATGAATTAAGGATTGACCAAAAAGTCATGCAAACCCTGAAACTTCATACAATATAGAAAACATGGATTATAGTAGTATTTTGAATGAAAATTTAAAAGTGAGTACAACAAAAGTTTGAAACTTAATACTTAAAAAAAATATTCTCATTTGGTTTTTGTTATTTATGTCATCAAATGTCGCACTACTTTTATCAATCCACGTGACCCAAGACAAAAAGCGATGTATTTTTATGTGGATCCATCGAAGTGATTGAGAAAAAACAATATGTTTTTATACTCATCATCTTCCTTTTTTAAAAGTTGCTATATACTTGCACCATTATCCAAATCTGAAATGTGGTAACAACTTAAATTTTCTTCATTTTCCCCTATGAATATTATTATTTGATTGCATATTYTTGTACGTCTCTTCAATAGTGCGTTAATAATTTAAAAAACCAAAGGACATATTCAATAGTATATTTTGACAATGAAAGTTATACATTGTAAATTGAAAAGACGCTTATTCAATAGTTTAAAAGGATACATATATAAGACAACGATCAAAGTTGGTTGAAATTGTAAGGTTGTTATTTGATAGAAAAGTGTTGGATTTAATCTTTTCCCTAGTTAACCATATTTTTGAATTAAATGACATGACATAGCTGATAAATTTAATATTATGACATTTTAATAAGCATCTCAGGATATTTAATATAGAAAAAAATAATTATAAGTCTTCTGAAGGAAATTTATGTAACTCMTTTGATTTYAAAAAAGGAAAAATTGGTAACAAATACCTAGTTTTAGGCTCATTTTAAAAATAAATACCTAGTTTCAATTTTATTTTACTTGAATACCTACRTTTACAATTTTTTTTGGAAATCYGTACCAACTAACACAATTTACTAAAAATCTTAACGGGGCTGCTAAAAACATGTGGGCCCCTYCGGATTTTATATCCWGTTTTTAGAGTCRTTTTATTATTTATTTTCGTAGTTTTGAGTTAGTTTTGWCTTCGTTTTAAATCTTTTTCCTCATTTCTTTCTCTAACCCTCTAATGGCCGCTTTTAGCATTTTTMCCACATTTTCTCTTTTGTTTTGATCGGTTTTGCAGGCAKTCATTTGATGAGAATTGTTAGGATTTTTTTGACACACTTTGGACTGTTCGAGGCTCGGGATTATGGTTCGTGTCACCTTTGGTGAAGTTTTGGAGCATTTTGGGCACTCTCGGATGTGTTGGTCAACGTCAATTCAGCATAACTTTCAGCACACTTCTCATTTGATGTAATTCCACTTGGAAGTGAAAGTGCGTCTCGATAGCTTCGAAAAGACTGGTCATGCCTGTTCCGACGTAAACGAAGAAGTATGGCTGTTTCGTTTTCTTCAGCGTCTAGTAGCGCCTAGTAGCGGGCGCTACTCTTGCTCCGGATTGCTTTCTTGCTTTTCTATTTTTGCTTTTGTTTTACCTTTTCTTTTCTTGGTTTTGGCTAGTTGTATTTTCCACTTGTTGGGACTTTTTTGAGCCATCCATCTTTCATTCATGTAAATACATTTGTTGTTTTTAGTTTTCTCTCACTTAGTTTTAGCTCCATTTTGCGTTCACATTGTTTCACGTATTCATCTTCTTCTAGCTTGGTATATTTGCATTTTGGAGGGCTTTGTACTTGGAATTTCTTGCACCAATTTATATTCAAGCTCTAGTAACTATTCTCTATTCTTGCACTTCTTTAATTTCACTTTGGTTAAGTATTTCATGAATAGCATTTTTTGGGTTTTTATGAGATTTTCTTAGCTTTACCTATAACTTAGATCTTGTGTTATTGTTAAATATGGCATGTTATTATTTTTTAGCTTGTGTAGATAGTTTACTGCAGGTTGGGTGGAAACCTTCTTTCACCACTGTGACACCATCAGCTTGAGGTTCTTCGTTGGTTTTGGCCATGACATCACAACAAACCACCCCCCGACCACTGTGCTAGTTCTAGGAGGGCAATTGCTAATTGCCGATATGTTTCACAGTTGTTTTTAGGGACCGTTAAGTACGAGAGAATGAGTGTTGAACTCTTCGGGTTACTCTCCGTAACTATTTTAGGATGAAGGAAACCATGAGATTAGGGGCCGGATTCTAGGATGTTACTAGCTTTGCCGACTTGCTGCTTAAAACCGAGCTTCGTGACCCAAGCCATGAGAATAGGTTTGGATTGCAAGTGAGGTTCTCCCTTAGCTAGCTCTGAGAAAGGGTTAGGCCTTTGAAAGTCTCCCCTTGTCGGCTGAACCGTGCTAAACATGCTTCGTGTGTTGCATTTGTTTGTAACATGTATGTTTTGTTGTGTCAAAACCCCAACTCTAGTGCCTTAATTGTTTGTTATTCTCTAATGGTTAATAGTGTTTTGTGACCCACACTCTTAACTTTTCATAGCATAGCTTGTCGCTCGATTAACTACGTCAGTGCTTAACACATTTTTCTCGTGGTTCGACCCTTGCTTGCCCTTGCTAGTAGTTTAGCTGCAGACCGAGTTAGGTTTTATCTTTGGTAGCCACAACGACAGAGCTATAGCCTCCACGGCTCCCATCAATCTCCCTTTGTTTCTACTGTTCTCCTCCTTCCTCCGATCCATTACTCTTGCCTCCTCGCTTCTTTCCCTCAATTGCTCATCAACCTACCAACAAATCTACCCGCCATCTCTCTCCCACCAGTTGCCACTTCATCGAGGCACAAATTCGACCAAAAATTCAACGAAAGAAATTAGCAAATTCAGGCAATAACTCAACCAAAATCAACCAAAAAAAAGAAACTCACAAAGTCCTTCCTGAAAACGCCATTCAAAACCCAAAACCCTCGTCGTCCTCTACGATCGCCGATTTCACTACCGCTCACTCAAAGCTCACTCTCCACGAAGCGCCCCACGGGGAAGAAAATCGATTCGAAGACCGCCATTACGTGTGTTGAGAGCTTTCACCGAATGATTAATAATTTTTTATTCGTGATCCCAATTGTACGACTATAAATGTATTGATGGTTTGCTGCTCCTCTTCATCGTCACATGCCTATGGGGCTAGTCTCGCAGCTCTTCTTGATGTAACTCTTTTAATTTCAATTATTAAATTTAATGCTATGATAACCACCCAAATCAAAAATTAGAAGAAAATAAGAAAGATTTTGCGCAATTTTTCGCTTTAAACAAAATAGGTTTTGCCTGTTTGGAAGCAGGAGATCTTGAACATAAGAAATAAAGTTTTATTAGAAGAAATAAGGATAACAAGTGGAGAAATGAAAGAAGAGGTGTGAAGATCGTCGGAAGAGGAGAAAGAATAAAGAGGCGGTTGCGGTTGTTAAAGATGAAAGGGGGGCAAAACCATAAATTTATAAAACAAGGTCTGTTAAGTATCTGTTAGAAGGTATGGATTTTCAAAATCTGTGCAAACTAGTATTTAAGCTAATAACAAAATTGGAAATTAGGTATTTATTTCAAAATGGTCTGAATCGAGGTATTTATTTCAAATTTACCTAAAAATTATAACTTTTAAAATATAATAATTATCCCCTTTTGTTGATGCTCAAAAACAGATTCAACATTTTTCATAAATTCCTATTATTAACGTTCAATATATAATTAATGGTCCATATGAATTAGTAGTTAAAGTCTAAATTTTGTTAAAAATAATGTAGTTTACACACAAATAAATAAAAGTTCTAATAATTAAACAATATGTTTTAATTTAAAAGAGTGATATTCAAGACAATAAAAAAGTATGGTTGAGTTGGTAATTATGTATTTATTCGCAAGAAAAGTGGTAGGTTCAAATTGTAAACATTTTTTTAATTGAATAACTGAAACGGAATCCTATGTTGTACTATTGAATACATAACACAAATTTGGCGAAAGCTCAAGCTTGTGTGATAGCTTACATGGCGCAACTACGCTGCTTTGCACACTTTTTAATAGACTAGTCGTTCCACCGTGTGCGATGCGCGTGGTGTCCCGAACGGTATGTTTAACGCAAGTATATAATTAGAAATGACTTATCATGTATAATACCAAGCTACATAGTAATAGAAGGGTTAATCCAGTGAAGCACACAATGCACCATATTATGTAAGTGTAAAATTAGAAATGATCGAATATGCGTAGTATTATGCTATAATATAGTAATACAAGGGTTCTGGTAAAATAAAAAAAAATACAAGGGTTCAATATAGGGTAGCACACAAACAACTCATTTGTTAATCAATTAAAATGAAATAATTTATGTGAATTTTTGTGGATTTAAAAAATGTAATATTTCATCTTATACCCATGATTTACTTTAGTGATTTTTGGAAGAATTTGAAAATTTAATGTTTAATCTTATACTCTATGATTTATTTGTATGTTCTATTAAATCCGCCCTTGCTGTAGGAAGTTCATTATTTTTTTGGAAGGAATATTATGAAACTGTATGTGTAGATGGTAGATTGTGATACTTTCTCTGCTTCTTTTTAATGACAACAAAAAGCATTACYCAAACTCCTAWGCAAAATTTAGATGTGAATGTGAAAATGATAGAGAGAGAAAGTAAGACATGTGATGAGGAATGAGATAGAAAAAATAACATGCAAAAGAGGGAAAAAACATTTGTTATTATTAATTTGATATTTCTAAATTTAGTAAATGTTGCTGTAAAAAGAA
>SNQN01012661.1:0-15294 GCA_008642245.1 Bassia scoparia
ATTTTTCGTGTCAATTGTAATCGACACAATAGAATCAGATAATGAATTACACTTTTCGTGACAATTGTAATTGATATAACAACAATCTCATATACAATAATAATTGTCTAGTAGTAAGAGTAAAATCGTCACTAAATGAGAAATAGCGTTGATTGCAATCGACGCTATAGCTTTTTGGAGGTGCAAATCGTATTACACAATTTGTGTCGATTATAATCGTCACAACAATCGTCACGATAAGTGTTAGTCTATCGTGGCGATTGTTTCAGTCTACACCATCGATTCTTATAATCGATTCGATATGCTACGGAAACGAAGCCTCTTGTATCGAATAGGCTATCGATACAAAAGTGTTTTGTGTCGATTACAATCGACACGAAAGGCCTTAACAATCGCCACGAAAACCCTTTTTTGTTGTAGTGATTGAATTGATTTCAGGTTTGGATTTTGCTGGAATTAAAGCCTTCCTTGTTCGAATTTCCTTAATTTTCTCATATATTGCTCGATCTGCAAAAAAAAAACTCATTGTGAATTTAATTGAGGTTCGAATTTTTTCCTTTTTTGCTCGGATTTTCACTACAAAAAGGCATATAGCGACGGAATTTTAGAGACGGAAATATATCTGTTTCTAATTTAGAGACGGAAAAGTTATATTCCGTCCCTAAAAAATTTAGCGACGGAATTTACAATTCCGTCCCTAAATTAGGAACAGATACAAAATTCCGTCTCTAAATTAGGGACGGATTTCTAATTCCGTCACTAATTTAGGGACGGATTACTTAATTCCGTCGCTAATTTATTTTAAAACTCTTCCTAAATATTTGCAGGTCAAGTGAGTTATATTTAGGGACGGTTTTTTAAAATTCCGTCCCTAATTTAGAGATGGATTTTTAATATCCGTCCCTAAATTTAGAGACGGAATTAATATCCGTCCCTAAATTAGGGACGGATAAGTGTAATCCGTCGATGATACTGATAGCCTGATTGAATTCGCAAGTTTACTTGTATAGTTGCTCCATATTACACAGTCATAAAGGCCCACAACAAAAGATGCCTTATACTATCTTGAGTTCATGACCACTCAATTTATTACTTTCTACATTTTCTATCTCATCTATCAATAAACTCAAATCTCTCTCTCTCTCTCTCTCTCTCTCTCTCTCTCTATTTCTTACGAGAAGAGTCTTGTAATTTTTTCATTCCAATTTTTTGGTTCAAATTTATAGATCTCTTCTCCATTGTCCTTCTTTCATTTTTTTCGTGTTTCCTTTCCTTCTTGTTTCTAAATCTCATTCTTTCTATACTTTCCATCTCCCATTCTTTTTCATTTTTTTTGTTTCAACATCTAAACAAATCCCGAAAAAACCTTTGAGTCCAAATCTCAACAATGAAGAAGATATAATTGAAAGGTCAATTTGTAAATTTTTTTGGAGTTTTTTGATTTCAAATTTCTTGTTTTATTTTAGGGTTCATCGCTATAATTCATTTGGTGATATTTTTCGTTTTAATTTGAGGGTATATTTTTTTCATTTTTGTTAAATGGTTAACGTAATTCGCAATTTTTGTTTAATTGCTCATTTATAATTCGATTTCTACTTGTTTTTCCTTTACATCTGTTTTTTTTACAGGATAACATTTTTTAAAAATTTAAAATGGGTGGATCTGAAATTTTGGGGTTTTTTTTGCTGCAATTTGAAGCTTTATATGTTTTTTTTGCTGCAATTTGAAGCTTTCTAACATTCCATTATTGTTTGTTGGATGTGTTTGGACTTTGGAGAAGGCTAAAAGGGGAGCTATTGGACGTGAGTTTGGATTGCGATGTTGGTAAGAAGATTGCTTATAATCTTAGCAAGTTCATGTTATACATTTGTAATTGTTGTTACTTATTTGTTTTGTGGTTGTAGCTTGATATAAAGGTTGTAATTTTTTCCTTAGTTGATTTGATGTAATTATTTAAAAGACTTAATGAAATTTAAATCAATTGTTTGTGTATTGCATCTTCTCCAGATTAGTCCTTCATTCATTATAATGGGTTTTTTTTTGTAAGGAAATACGTAGCTTCTTTAGTTGCTAATCTCCTTTTTTTATTTTTAAAACGAAAATCAGCGACGGATTGGGAAGTTTCCGTCCCTAATATTTCATATTTTTAATTTTCAAAAATTTCAATTAGCGACGGTTTGGTGTTATCCGTCCCTAATATTAGGGACGGATTTCAAGATCCGTCTCTAAATTTAGGGACGGATTTCAAGTTCCGTCTCTAAATTTAGGGATGGAAAATGATACCCGTCCTTAATTTTTTTCTACAATATCAGAAACGGATATTTTATCTGTCCCTAAATTTGGGACGGATTATGTAAATCCGTCTCTAACTTAAATCAGCGACGAGGACTTTAGCGACGGATTGTATCCGTCCCTAAACAAAATCAGCGACGGATTCAGTCAATTTAGGGACGGATTTCGTCCGTCGCTAAAGACCCTTTTTTCTTTGTAGTGTTTGCCCCTAGTTTTGTTGGATTTTTTTTTTCTATTTATGATTGTTATTTTTTTCTTTCTTTGACAGATTCTGCTCTTGCTGCTTCGTTTGATTGACTAAATCTGGTAATTTTTCTTATTTTTCTCTTCTTTGAATCAAGTGAAGATCAATATATATGAGTAATATGACCTACTCGTTATTGCATTTTGTCATTTGTTTTGCTGATGTATCACTTGTGCCTCCATGTTGGGTTTTTTCCCTTGTAATATATATGATAAGGCTTTGATCATGGTCTCCATGTTTAAATGCTCAAACAATGATGTCATGGAAATGTTCAAGATCGACCAATTGATAATACAATTATATTATTGATATAAGTATAATGACATATTTGCTTATAGTCTCAAACATGAGAGAAAATAGCAACCTGCAGCAGTGCAGCTCCTGCAAGGCTACATGTGTATATGTAAGGGGTGTTATGGCATCCGGGGTCTTGGCCAACTTTAACGGTTAACCACGATAACAAATATGTATCGAAATTTTGATATATTTTAGACATAAATAACAAATTGAATCTTACAAGCTAATTAGGTTCATCGAAAAATAAGACCCTACGTGATTATGTTTTGGTGTTTTGCCTATGCTAATTGAACTTTAATAAAGACGGATGGAATTTGCCGGATATGTTGATCTGAACACAATTTAATGTATGAAACTATGAGTGTATGACATTAGATGCTTAGAGCTTCTTTTTTAGGGACGGAAATTAAATTCCGTCTCAAATGTTAGGGACGGAATTTAGCAATCCATCCCTAATAATTAGAAACGGAGTCTGCTACAATTTTATTTTCGTCTCTTATTAGATCGAAACGCATTTTTGAATTCCTATCGCTGATGTGAATTAGCAACGAAGGTTTCAAAGATGGGTACGTTCCGTCCCGAAATCCGTCGCAAAATGATATTAACGACATAAATTGCTTATTTAGGGACGGAAATGGTCTGTCGCTAAAAGCGATTTTTTTGTAGTGAATCAATGCTACATGGAAAAATCAAAATATTAACACAATCATAATAGTCCATCGTACTTTTCCCAAAATAACAAGGTAAGCTCTCAAATTCATCAACTAAACCTCAACTATAATAATCAAACTAGACATATTATTGGTTAGGCTGCGCTTCAATAATCCAGTAAACCTAAAATTCAATAACTTATTTTGTTTTGACACCCCATACTGATAATGAAACATAGTATACCTAATAAACACAAATTCTATTTATCTCCTTCAAATAAGCATCCGAAGTTTTTCTCACATATATTTACCATAAAATCGTCAAAAAACAAAAAGGAAAATTCTATATGGTGACATCGAGTTTTGTAAAAATCTATACGGTGGCAACTTATGTTTTATATATCTACACCTTGGCCTTTAGGTTTTCCGAATTCTATATCGTGGCCTTAAGGTTTCATTTTTCCACATGGTGACATACCTAATATAACTTAACTTTAAACACTTAACCCAATTATCCAACCACCACCTAGCCACCACCCACTCATTCCAACCAACCACCACCCGACCACCTCAACCCCCAACCGAGCCACACTCCACCCCCACACGCAACCATCGCAAGAAGCACTGAGCTTCTGTTCTCTCTTTCCTCCCTTATGCACCCCCTCACGGCCACCGCAACACCTATCACCACCCCACCACTGTCTCCACAGCCCTAATAATTCGCGCTGCCCCTCACCCAGTAACCAAACCAATTCACCCTCACCTAAAAATTTTCGAAAAAACCTAAACCTAACAATCAAAATTGAATTCAGTAGTAGAAAAAAGGTCACTTGCTGCGGTTAATTAGGGCTCATTTGTTGCGGTTTTGAACCGCATCAAATGAGCCTGCAGCAATGACTATTTGCTGCGGTTGTAACCGCAACAAATAATGGGTACTATTTGCTGCAGTTATGGCTAATAACCGCGACAAATAGTGTTTATTTGTTGCGGTTTTTAGCCATAACTGCAACAAATAGTCTATGTTTTTTTTTTTCAAAAAATCCAATATATAGACAGCCCCATATATACATATATACTGCAAGTATATATATATATATACGAGATTGTCTATATATTGCAAATTTTATACATATATACATGCTATCGTCGATTATATCATTATTTGATTGAGAAAATGTTAAAAAATAAACAAACTAGGTAAATAATTACAGTATATTACAATTAAATATTACAATTATAATATTACAATTATATATTATTACATCAATTAAGCCCTGAAGTTTAATCCTGATTCATGATCGTCTAGTCCATAAAGGTACTCTAGAGGGCCAACTGTTCCCAAAAGCATCCACGCACATAAGTGATCAATATAATCTGCGAAGGTATGCACGTTTTAGACGAGGGAGGGTTAAGACTGAAGAGCAAAAAGGGAAGGATTAGATTAGCATTCCACCTGCAGTTGATGAGAGAGGATCAATGGCAAATTTGCAATAGCACAAGCCAAAGGCCATGAAACAGTACATGCCATCAATGACAACACAGGGGTTTTCTAGAAGTATCTCAAGTCTCCAACAATATTAAAGCAGCAAAATCACCAGGACTGGAAGTCCAAAAGCATTGCTACAATATTATACAGTACATCAATTATCAATACATTATAAATGTGCTTGTTTGTAAAGTTATATTGGCTATACTGTTAATATTTATTGCAATAAAAGGAACACCCAAAGCTATTCAAGTACCTGAGAAAACAATGGCCACCATCCAGGATCCCAAATCCACCCTCAAACTCGGCACCATAGCGAGCATTGATAGTGGTTGGGCTAAATGCTTTCCAGATGATGTTCTCACTACAAACCAAGAAATTTTTTTAGCCAAATTACAAACCAAAACATCATTGGATAGGATCTAAATTAGATATCATAACACCATAAAGCTAGTAGCTCACCAGATATTGGTAGCAATGAAAAGCGAAATTCCAGAACCTAGACCATATCCCTTCTGAATGAGCTCATCAAGACAGATCACATTTATTCCGGCAAAGCATAGTTGCAGAATGATAAGAATTGCATTGCCAACACCAAGCTGACTAACACTTACATACATCCCAGAAAGAACATATGCGACCGCGCCTCACCAACAACAATCAAAATACCCAACAACTTTTGTGCACCATTCCTAACATTCAATAATAGTTTAACAATTCAATTAGAAGTCCATACAATACATTACGGCATTAAACTTAAAGGGAAAAAAAACAAACTTAGACAAGCATGCATTCTCTATCTTTCAACAATAAAACCTTAAGCTTTTGAAAAATACCAGGGGCATGCATAAGAAAACAAGGGCACTATGCAAATTATACAAAAGCACATCATGATTATGATACTTACAAAAGTGCACGGTCCTCACGGACATTGTTGTCAACTTCAATAATCTTTGACCCAAGCAAGAGCTGCATCACCAACCCAGAGGTGACAATGGGGGTGATACCGAGCTCCATAACAGTTCCACGGTTGGAAGCAAGGATGACACGCATCCAGTAGAATGGATCAGCCACCGCCGTGGAGTGAATTCCATATATTGGAAGCTGACTGCACATGAGAAATATGAACAACGAAATAACGGTGTAGATCACCTTTTCTCTGAATGACACCTTCCTATCTGCAATTTGTACCTCAGGACGGAACAACAGAAAGGGTCGTACCAAATGCAATACTCTAAACCCTCCTCCCATTCTGAAACTAATCTACCAACCATATCTCAAAATTCCTATTACAACCTGTGAATTGATAAGAATGCTATGGCATTAGCTCACTCATTCCAGATTTCCATTCACAAAAGCTCAGATTTTTTGAATTCAGAATCGAATCATTGTTTGCAATATTTCAAGCATCCATCATTCAAATTATCAAGCCATTCGATCCAGATTTGCAATCACCAAAATTCAGGGTTTGAGATTCAAGCATACACATTCAGAATTCCAATTCATTCATGCAATCCAGATTTTCATTTCAAAAATTATAACTTGATGAAACAAACAATCAACAAATCAATAATCGCATGCACAAATTACAACATCAATAGAACAAAATCAMTATAATTTGATTTCATTCAACAAACAAACTTCAATTAACAAACCACACCAAAATAATATTGATCATATCATAATCACGTGAAGTAGATCTTACAATCGCATGAAAAGCTAATTGCAACACTAAAAATCCATAACAAATAGCTCAATCTCTCAAACATTACATGCAACATAAAATCGGTAAAGAAAAATAAAAATCACAGCAAATCTGAAAGCAAAAAAAACTAGATAATCATCATCAACATCATCAACAAGAACAACATCACACAATCATACAGATCAATCAAAGCAAATCAAATAACGAAAATGAAGAAGAGAGAGAAAGTAACTCATAGATCTAACCCAAGACGGAGGAGAGAGAAACATAGTAAGCCAGACCACCAACTGGGATTGACTGACTGTTGTATTCAGACTCCTTCCAGTATTTCCTGTATAGCAACTGCATAAATACACCCTTACAATCAAAACCCTATGTCGAAATACAAGATAGGAAATAACAATAAATTGAAAGTAAATTGTCACTAAATTGTATGGACACAATTAAACAAAATAAACAAATATGGCTCAAACAAAAAAAAAAAAATCAAAAAACCAAACAAACAAAAAAAACATATTTGAGAATCGAAAAAAATCGAACAGAAATCGTGAACAAACCAAGATCTCGCAAATATCAAACAAAATAAATCAAAAAACACCAGATCTATATATTAGAAAAATATCAAACCCAAAAATTATAATAAAAAAAACAAAAATTACCAAGGAGAGGACCGGCGACGACGAAAAGGGGACTAGTGGCGGTGTTGGTGGGTTCGTAGGGAGGCCGAGATCGTAGGTGTTGGAGGGGTGAGATCGTAAGGTGGTTGTTGGTAGATCTCGTCGGTGGTGAGCTCGTCGACGGTGGATATTGTTGGTTAGTCGGTGACTGAGAGGAGAGAGGATGTCGGAGTGAATGAGAGGAAAGAGGTGAGAGTGAATGAGGGGTATGAGAGGAGTGAATGAGAGGATAAGAGGAGAGAGGGTAGTTTAATTCGAAATTACAATATTAATTTAGGAGAATTTGAATTGGGAAAAGAAATTCGCATTGGGGAAAAATAAATAGGAAAAATTCAAATTAAGAGGATCACAAAATTAGGGAAAAACGAAAACCCTAAAATTTGAAATTAAATTGGGGTAATTTGAATTGCAGTGGTGGGGTTGTAGTGGGTTGGGCGAATTTGCGATGGGTTACTAGGTGAGTGGCGACACATTTTGTGGGGGCTGTGGCAGGAGTTGCGGCGGTGGGGGTTGCGTAAGGGAGGAGAGTGAAAAGAGAATCCCATGGGGGTGGCGATCTACTAGGTTGGGGGTTAGGGTGGAGGCTCGGTTGGGGGGTGTGGGGGTGGTTAGGTGATGGGCCAACCGGGTGAGGTAAGGGAGGAGAGAGAAAGGTGGATGGGTGGTTAGGGGAAGTGTGTTATGTGGTTAGAAATTGATTAAGTTGGGTCATGTCACCATATGTAAAATTAAAACCTCGAGGCCATAGTGTGGAATAGGAAAATTTTAGTTGCCACCACGTAGAAACAACCTAACCACAGTGCTACCATATAACATTTCCCAAWCAAACTGAAATAAAAAGCTCTTCACTATACATCGAAAACTAACACATCCTTCCATCTCCTTTGACAAGTATTATCAATTGTCCTTAAAAGTTTCATAGCTTAGATTTTAAGCCACATTCTAAACTACATCWCAAAACWAAACATTCAACAAATAAGCTTAGGTTGTGTTTGGGAATCTCCATTTCATTTCAATTCTTGGATTTCAATTCAAGAATTTGATTTCTAGATATTTAAATGCAATTCACTTGTTTGGGGAAAGCTAAGAATTCCAAATGCATAATTTCGTAAMGACAGTCATAGAATTACTCTTTGACAACAACTATGATTTTTCTTACGAGTAGTTCGAAGGAAATGGTGATGGTGGAAAAGGAGAGAGATGAAAAGGAAAAAAAAATCAAAATCAACTTAAATACAGTATTGAAATAAAAGGTGCTAAAATAAATAAGTTGATGAAAATAAAAAGAAAGAGTGGGACCATCAGATTAATAAAAAAAAACTAAAGAAAAAGATTGCCCCTAGTAAGAATTTGAAATGACATATCAAAATAATGAATTTCAAATTCCTTTTTTTTTTTGCTATTCTAAGCAATTGTTGGATTTGGGAAAATTACATGATTTCAAATTACAAACTATCCAAACAATGGATTATACAAAATTCATCATTTCAAAGGAAATGATTGCATCCAAACATGGCATTAGATATTTCACCCTTAAAGTCTCCTGCAAAAAACTAGAATTTGTCACCCATTATAATGTTTTCCACAATAACTTCAATACCCTATGTAATACCTAGATTTCCCATCAAACACATGATCATATCCCCCCAATTGTAATAACCTAGTTAAATACCTCAACAAATATATACAACCACATACTACCATAAATTAATAATCTCCACAAAACCATAATCTTCCATGATATATCTTCCTAAAGAAAAGAAATTAAATCCTCAAAATAAATTGAAAACCAAAAAACTACTGTTGACAAAGTAGAATCAAATAAGGTTCTTTTACTAGGAAAATATAAAAAAAATTGAAAACATTTTTTTTGCCCCAGCCTCATTTTACACATGTATTTTGATACGAGTCAATGTGCAAGAATTGGGCAACTATCATCGTACAAGGCAGTGGCGGATCTAGAAATTTTAGGATGGGGGTACGAGATTATACTACATAATTTGTTTTAATTAAATATACGAAAAAGGTGTCATTTTTTTATTAAAGTAAAGTTGGGCAAAAAGGATCATACACTAGAGTGTATGATACTCATGGTACTCTAGATGAACAATAGCATCATATCGATGAATAAGTGAGTAATACATATGAATAATGGGGTAAAAGATCATAACAAAGTTTTCATTTGAAAATTAATATTGTACAACAAAATGATCATTAATTTTGCAATATTTTTATATGAAAAGTATAATTCTATAATGTTCATCGATCATAAGAAAACGTTTGTTCCTTTCCTCCCATAAAAAAAGTCACATTTTATACAAAAAAGTTACATTATAGGCTTTGTGTACAATGTGCACCATACACCCTTGTGTATAATCTACCAAGTGGTAAAGTTGAATTATATGAATTCATTAAACTAATTTCTTTTACAATAATTAAGTCTAAGGTGGATGAAATTTTCTATAGTTGACGAGGGAAGTAGTATAAAAAGAATATGATGTATTAGTGTAATATAAACTAAAATTAAATCGTTACTTAAGAGACCAGTGGTTGAAAAAAGGATCTCTTATATTGATAAAAGAGACCGCCTATCTGTCAGCTTTTCTGTTACTTAAGAGACCATTTTCTCTCTATTTACTTTTTTTCTAATCTTACAATTAATAAATTTTGTGCCTAGAAATCTTCTAATTCAATTGTTTCAACGAAAAAACGTAATGGAGGGAGTAACAAATTTTATATATTTCATTTTGATCATTATTTGTTAAAAATGATCTAAAAGAAAAACTTATAAATATCTCTGCTATTATCTTTATTGTAAAAATGATTCTAAAAAAAAAGAAATTTGAATAATCTTGTTATTGGGTACAAATTAAACATTTTTTTGACACATAGAGGTTACAAATATTACATTTTAGCACACACAAAAAAACAACACCTTACAAATTTCTATTAAACCGTTGGGTTCAACATGACCGAAGAATATAGGTCATGAAAAGAGTACAAAACACCGAGAACCAATAATGGCTCTTATGGATAACACAAAAGTGGGTAATTGTGGTATGAAGGTAACATAACCCGACACGACCAACTATTTGACACGTGAATGAGAACATAACTTAGTATATAATAAATAGAGAGTAATTTGCACCATAAAAAAATAATAAGTAATACCTAAATTAGTTGCAAATATCTACCAAAATAAGCGGAAAGTATTGACCTTGACTCTTGCCTATTTTGGATAACAAAATGAAAGGAAGAGAAAGGGAGGAAGAGATATTTTCTCTTGTTTGGAAAAACAATAGGTAATTTCTGAGCAATATACTGGTTTCTAAATAAAATAATGTTGAGTCTAAAGTAAATGAAAATTAATTATTTTAATTGTAATTATTTAAAATAGGTTTTTTTTGAAAAAAAAAAACTTTTATAGTTATATATAATGAAATAAATAAAATCTTACTCAATAACAATTTATTAACATTCATTAAATGTTTTTTTAATTACTTTTATGGCAATAATTGAAAAAATGTGTTTAGCGAAGGAAACTTGGGAGGGAAAAATGTAGGCGGTGAGAATTGCTTTACTAAGGGTTATTATTAGAAGATTTGGGAGAAGGAAGGAGAGGGAGAGGGAGGGATCCATTTTTCTTCCATATTTAATAAGCTTAATCCCTTTAAATTTGGAGAGATTTACCCTATGTTTGGATAACAAGAAATGGGAGGAAAAGAAGGGGAGAGAAAGGGAAGGGGACAATCTCCCTTATTTGGATAAGGATTTGAAGGAGGGAAGGCGAGGGAGAGGGAGGGATCCATTTTCTCTCCCCCTTTAATAAGCTTGATCATCCATATGGACTAAACTTTCTCCCTTCCTTTCTCTTCCCTTCCTTTCCTCCTTTCTCCCTCCCCTCACTTTCTCTCATCCATTGTTATCCAAATATAGCCTTAAAGGGAAAATGGACACCACATTACCCCTCCCTTTCTCTTCCTTCCCTTCCTTCTTTCTCCCTCCCCTTCCTTTCCCCTCTACTTACTATCCAAACATAGCCTTAAGTGCTCGATGATGGAATCTCAATATAAATGAACATTTTAAAAAAATAAAAAATGGGAATTGATGGAAACAATCAACGAAAGCGTTTTACAAGGAAGGCAAACCATTTCATAAACGTTTGTTCGTCACACTCACAACTAGGTCTTTGGTTCATAGACCTAGCATTGAATCGGAGGTGGGTCGGGTGGAGCTCAATCCACCTCCATCCACCATATATCCAACCTCCACCCGACCCATCCATCACCCGAATCATCCATCATGCACATCCGATCCATCATCATGGATGGATCGGGTGGATCAAATTTTTAACGGATTTCACATTAATTTTTTATAGGACAATTTTTTTTTACTGTTTTTTAAGGATTTAAGTTCTAATTTTACAAAAAAAAACTATTATTTACTCTGTTGAATTGGTAGGAATAAAGAGGTAAAAATAAAATTAGAAATTTTTAATGAAATATATATTTTCCAGTATAAAATAAGCGGATGGATGGATTTGGTGGATGAGTCGGGGGATGGATGGATGCCTTCACCTGTATGACCTGACTCGTCGCCCGATCCATCTACCACCTGATTTAAATCGGCAATTTTTCGGGTTTTTATCCACTAAATCGAATCGGATGGATCAAATATCCATTGGAGTAGGGTGAAATTGTCAGGTCTATTGGTTCTTTGTTTTGAACACTCGTTGATTTCATCACTTACTTTGATAACTTTCTCATGGTAAGCAAAGCTTTGTTAATAATTATCTTCCTCTAATTTTAATTTCATCATATTATTTTAGCATTTATATTAATTACTTTTACTTGCATTGTGTTTTGTGTGCTTAATATTCCTGTCGTTTTTATTTTGTTTGTGCCCTAATGCTGATTTAATTTTTTATACACTATATTATGTTCTGAATGTGTTTGACGTTGTGTTAGTTTGTGTACGTACTATGTATACTAGCATTATGATGTGAATTAATTCTATGCTGCAATCGTAAATCAGATTTATTCAACAGCTAGCAATCATGAAAAAACTAGTGGAATTGAATCGTCCCCGTTCTGAAGAACTCCCAACTCCAATTGTATGGGATATATTGTCTAGACTCCCAGTAAAAGCATGCTTGCAGTGTAAGCTTGTTTGCAAAGATTGGTATCGCGTTATCATTGATCCTGAGTTTGCTCAGTTACGCCGTTCTAAGGGTTGGTATGTGTTATACCAAGAAATTATTCCTACAAAGCTGACAAAGTCTATGTACAGGTACATTTACAGGTTACAGGTTCCCAAGATCATCAGCTCTCAGGTTCAGCCGAGGATTCTTCTAGAAACTATATCCAGCAGATACAATGACCAAGTCGCCAGTTAAGGCCCATCAAGGAGGACGATTCTAGAAGCTCAGCAAGTAAAACAGAATGAAGAAACGTGCCCTAAAAAGTAGGAACAAACTCCAGAAGATAGAGAGGATGACGACATCCCTTGTAACCCGGTCAAGGCAGTTGCACGGATAGACGGTTATTGCTCCCTACGAAATAGGAGGTGCTCCCACTCTTCTAGGAAGCAGTTGAATACGCAGTGCTTAATAAATATCTAAAGCTTGTAAACAGAAAGGGACATGAGCATTCACTGAGAATAATAGATTTACTTTCTGAGAGAAAACACAAGTGAGTTCTGAGAGTTATTAAGCGTTCTGAAGAACAACCCGCATTTGTACCTGTAATCCGAATAATTCATAGTGGATTGGTGGACATAGATCCACCCGCGGTTTTTTTACCCTTATTCATGGGGTTTTTCCGCGTGACCATGTTTGGTTTCGTCTCTTCTCCTTGCTCATTCGCTTCGTTTAATTCGTTCTTAACGTTTTCTAGTTGTTTATTCATTTTACATGTATCTAGTTATAGTCGATCCAGCTTAGGTTAGATAGTTGTCTAATTTTAGCATAAACAATTTGGCGCCCACCGTGGGGCTGTAACTAGGTTTTTTGGTTATTTTAATTCCCTTGTACGCATTTTTCAGTTTTTATTTAGAAGAAAAACAAAAAAAAAATGTTAGGTGATAGCAGTGAGCAGGAGACCCCTCAAGGTGTCCCAAACTTCGGTCTGAACCAGGAACAAATGGCAGATGAGGTTCGAGAATTACTACGCCAAACTCAAGAGGCGTTAGAAAAAACAAGAGCAGAAAATGAGAAGCTCTCCACTGATGCTCGAAAACTGAAGGAAGATGCTAGAGCCGCTAAAGAATCCTTGGTAAGCGCGCAAAAAGAATTGGAGTCCGCTAGGAGTAACCGTGCTTCCAAGAGGAGGAACCTAGAAGGTATTCCTCTCATGCCCAACCTCGATGATGAGAAGGATTCGAGCAGTTCGGAGTCGGATATGCAGATGTGGGAAGAGCCTAGAACCAAGGACAAAGAAGGCGACAAGGACCAAGATCCGAACGCCCAGAAGATAGCCCTGTTAGAGTCACAGAATAGGAAGATCCTAAAGTTGTTGACAAAGCTACCTGGAGCCCCTACTCCAGTTGCGCTGGAAGCCAAGGACGGGTACACCAGGTCCCCTTTCACAGATGACTTAGCGCGAACCAGGATCCCTAAGAAGTTGAATATTCCTGCAATGCCGAAGCTGTATGACGGCACCAGTGATCCTGTAGATCATGTGGCTCAATATAAGCAGAGGATATGGCAGTTGTCTATTCCTCCCAACCAGATGGAAGCCACAATGTGTAAATCCTTCGGAGCCACCCTTTGCGGTCCTGCACTACAGTGGTTAATTAACCTGAAGCCGGGCTCTATCGCCGATTTTGCCACTCTGGTAAACAGGTTCTATCAGCAGTTCGCCAGTAGCCGTACCCTAAAGAAGCAGTCAAGCGATCTGTACCGGATCAGCCAGAAGACGGGAGAGTCTACCCGTGATTTCTTAGACAGATTCGTCAAGGAGATGATACACATCCCAGACCTGGACATGTCTACGGCTATAGAAGCCTTCCGAAGGGGAGTAATTTACAATTCGCGTTTATACTATGAACTAACCCGTTATCCTTGTCAGACTTTTGATGACGTACAGGCACGAGCATTGGCAGAGGTACGGGTCGAAGAAGACGAAGCCGCGAGATCTGGAGGCCGTGTAGAGCGGAGACCAGACAACCCCCGTGGGAACTGGAGACATCAGCCCTATCAGAAGAGAGACCAAGCGTCGTCGAGCCGTGTTCAGGTTCAGCACATCACCTCCGAAGCTGGAGAACCAGGTTCCCCCAGAGAGTATGTTGAGTATCCAGCCCTTTCCACCTATTGTTTCTGCGTCGATGAAGCCGGAGTTGTCGATGCACTGAGGGACATTGGTCGAGGTGTCAGGTGGCCCAGGAAGTCAGAGCGCCCAGATGAGTTAAAGGATAAGACGAAGTGGTGTCGGTATCATAATGATTTTGGTCACCTAACCGAGGAATGTAATGCGTTAAAGAAAGAAGTCGCATGGCAACTTAAGAAGGGTAATCTGAACCACCTGTTAGACAAGAAGGGAAAAGCATCTGAAACGCCCAAGCCGGCTGAAACCAGTGGTCCTCCACCCCCTCCGGCGAATGCCAAAGTGATCAACCTAATAAGCGGTGGATCCGAAATCTGTGGACTCACATATTCAGCTGCCAAGAGGTTCGCAAGAAACACCACTGTCAACCACGTTGCCTTACCAGGTCCCATATCAGAGCAAGAGAAGAAGCTGCGCGAGATGCCGATAACCTTTGACGGAGGTGTTGACGAAGGGGCTGAACATCATGACAGCCTAGTCATCTCCCTCTACGTAAGCAACTTCTGCATGAAACGAGTCCTCGTAGACAACGGCAGTTCAGCTAATATCATATTCCGAAAGGCGATCCTAGAAATGGGGCTCCAAGAAGCTGACATCATCCAGAATCCAAAACCCCTGGTC
>SNQN01012663.1:3750-15284 GCA_008642245.1 Bassia scoparia
TTCTTTAATTTTAATTTAATGGTATACGTCATATATGCTTGGGTCACTAAACTCTTATTATCAATAAAATTAACGTGAAGGGATTGTTATTTCCTTGGTCAGTTATCTGATGTCGATTKTCTAGAGATTATCCTGCAATAGACTGTATTCTACTGTCACTTCCTCTCAGTATTTAAGGTTTTKTGTATCTTTCTTTTTCTGCTGTATCGCCATAACAATTGACACATTAGGTTTAGCTTATTTGTCTTTTGGTTATATTCTTCTCCCTTCGTGTACCTTCTGTTATGAAAGAGGGAATTTACAACATTTTTCCCTGCCTAATCTTTTCATAGTTATTGCTTCGTTCTTCATGTTTCTTGTCGTTTGTGTCAATTAGCATGTTTTGCTTGGTTACTGATCTAGATTGTCATTCCTTGCCTCATGTATKCTAGCTGGTATTTAGTCATTCACTTTCGTTCCTTTTGTCAGTCATTTGCATCTCGTGTTGTTATGTGCTGATTATTTTGTATTCATTGTATGTTGATTTTTCTGCAGGCTACAGTCATTGACCCTGCTGATATTGAAGGCCTCAAGTCGGCATTGGACGAGAATAAGGTAAGTTATTGCTAGTGAATACCTTATTTTGTTTTTCTGAATTTATTCCCATTCCTTTTCCGGTCAAATGACTCAAACGTACTGTTCAAGAGTTTACAATGCTCATAATATGCATCGGTGTTTTGCAGGTTTCTCTTTTCTTCACAGAGTCTCCAACCAACCCATTTCTTAGATGTGTTGACATTAAGCTGGTGTCAGAGCTTTGCCATAAGAAAGGAGCTTTGGTCTGCATAGACGGAACATTTGCTAGCCCTCTCAACCAGAAGGCCCTAGCTTTGGGAGCTGATCTTATTGTGCATTCAATGACGAAATTCATTGGGGGACACAATGATGTATGTTGACCCTATTTATAGAATTAAATGTTTGTTGGATTGTCACTACACTCACTAGYTTGGTGCCTCTGTATTTGGCTCTGATGTATACATTTTCAATCAATTTTTTTAATAGGTGCTTGGTGGTTGCATCAGTGGTTCACAGAAATTGATTTCTGAAGTGCGTAATACGCATCACATTTTTGGCGGAACACTTAACCCGGTAGGTCTCTGTGGTAAAATTATTATTATTTTTTTCCTGCATCAGCTCTGGAAAATTATGCGCCATATTTTGAATACTTGTGCTTTCCATCTCCCATTCTAGTGTTGATTTTTACCTTTCTTGAATTGGCATGGTGAGAATAAATTTGCGCATTTTGTTGGGTCCTTGCCTGTGCACAATCAGATCTTTTCTTCACATCTCAAGATTTGGGTTCACTGTTCTGCAGAATGCCGCAATTCTTGATGATTCGTGCATGAAGACCTGCATATTCGTGTACAGGTGCAGCAAAAACAACAGCATGAGGATGGCCAAACTTTTAGAGGCACATCCTAAGTATTTGGTCACCTTATATCTTCTCTTTGTTCATATTAATCAGCTTTGTGAATGTAATGGGGATTTTAAGTGGGAGCATATTAAGTTTTGGTGATATACTTCGTAATATTAATCAAATGGAACTTGAGTGCTTCCATATTTCGATAGCAGTGATGGGTGTTATAGTTTTACTTCAGAGGTCGTACTTACCATTTGCTATTGGCAGGTGAAGCGCGTTTATTATCCAGGCTTCAGTCACCTGAGCATGAGTTGGCCAAGAGGCAAGTGACTGGCTTTGGTGAGAGTGGTTAGCTTTGAGGTGAGTGATTGGATAAATTTACACTGTTAATCCATTGTTGTTTTCATCGCAACCCTTGTTGCAGACTGAATTTGTTATTTTTTTCATCGTTCAGATTGATGGGGATCTGCACGACACCATTAGTTTGTTTGATGCTTTGAGATTGCTTATATTGTCCGTCATTTGGAGGCTGTTGAAAGTATTGTGGATCAGCCTGCGGTGATGTCTTACTGGTAAGTGTTTCGTTTTGTGATCTTTTTTGAAAAGTAAGGACACAGAATGAAGAAGTTTTTCATGTAATCATATTATTATGTGACTCTAACTGGGTTTCCAGTTGCTGTAAGTTGGCCATTTGAAGAAAAATGTCACATACAAGTAAAGAAATAATTCGATCGATTTGTGGCAATCTTAGGTTATGTAAGTGTTATACCAACTTAGTATGTTTGGTAGCAGACTAGCAACTTAAGTTCAAACAATGGTTTGTGGATGGTGGTCCTTCAATGGTCCTCTGCACTTTTTTTTAATGGACCTTGAGCTTTGGTGTCAATTTCATGCTCAAATGATGCCATGTTGCTTTATTAAAATGTTCCATTATCCTTTTATTATAAAATGAAGATTGATGAATTATTATTTAATGAATTATTTAGATAGTTATAGAAAAATTGTACATAGTCCCGTAGTAGGTTTTTGTTTTCCTCTTCGAGACACTGTACCTTTCTAGGCAAATTATTGTGTGCTCTCCAGTTGGGTTATATATAACTTTACGGTCCTTATTAATTTCCCGTTTAGTTAACAGTCAGTGTTTGTTATTTTGAAAGCTACCCTAGTTTAAACATGGACGCTTGCTCTCTTTGTTTTTTAACCACATTGGATCCTTTACTTGAGTGACTTACCATGCGATTCATTGGTGTTTATGAAGCATGTAAATGTTTCTTTTGCCGGCACTTCGTCGATAGAAGTCTGGTTAGTTGTTACCCTAATAAGTTCACACTTTTTTAATCCTGTTGCCCATGATTGGTCTTGCACTCGTGCACTGTTAATTGATTGCTAAAATCTTTTGCATGTCTTTCGGGAACAGGTCTTAGTCAATCTGAAAGGCTCAGTGATGTATTCAAGGATAACTTTGATTTCGATCAGTTTTGAGCTGAGGTTTTTGAATTGGATGGAGACCGACATGCTTCAGGCTCTGGAGGGCTGTATAAGGCGTGCTATTTTTTTTCCTCCCTTTTCTATATCTGGTTTTATCTTAGCATATTTTTTAATTTTCCCTAAAATTTTGTTCATTGCAACGCGGTTCACTTTACATGATCCCGGTTAATTCTCTTCTCTTGTGTTATGTGTTGCCATCTTAGTTTCTAAGAGATCTATTTTATGCTTTATTCTGATGTTGCTCTTTAATCCTGAAAAAATAATAAAAAATGCTTTGATGCAAAATAAGATACTGGGTTACGTTTTGATTTATTCAATTTATGTCTGGTGATGATATGCAATGGTGAAAATTGAAAAATGCAGTGTTGGGAGTGTTTGGTAAATGACTTTTAGGTTGACTTTGGCTTGTCAAGTTGGTCAACAGCATTTAAAAAGTTGTTTGGTAATCGGCTGTATTGAGGGCTTTTTTAAGCCAAAATGAAACAGTCAGTGGGATTCAACTTTTTCATTTTGAAAATTTACATATTTACCTGTTTATAATGATGTTATTAAAATTGTTAATTATTAAAAGGAAAAATGGAAAATAATAATCCCAACTTTTGGTGATCTTCAATGAATATCCGACCTGAGCGTTATTACGGAATATACTAATTTAACACCTATCTTCATTATTTATATTAATACTAAGGTTTACCTTTAAATTCTCTCCTCACCCTCTTTAACCGGTAATAGGCTTCAAATGTTAAAAAAAAATAAAAATTAGAAGCCACCGTTGCAGTCACCCCTGCCGCACCACCATTAAGCCCACCACTGCAACCCTCAATCAACCACCCTCAATAAGATCCCTCACGCAACCACAACACCAGAGTCCACCGTCAACCCTCAATCAACACACCTCACGCACACCGTCCAATCCACAAACACTACCACCCTTACCACACAAACACACTCTCACCTCAACAACCACTCACGGCAACACAACTAGCCAATCCACAATACCACCACCCTTACGCAACCACAAACAGCCCAATCCACAAACCAATTCTCTCTCTTTTTCTCCTTTAATTTTACTATCCAGGGTGGTAAGGGTTAGGGTTGGGTTTTGGTTTCAAGGTGGGGAGAGTGGCGAGGGTTAGGGGATGGTTTCGGGGTGGGAAAGGAGTGGCGAGGGGTGGGAGAGGAGTTTTGAGGCAGACGATTTAGCGGTGAGTGGATTTTTGAGCGAGGGTGGTGCAGTGGTGGTTTTTGATGGTGGAGGATGAGTAGCAAGGGTGGGGATGAGTGGCGAGTGGGGGAGTGGTGGGAGAGTATTAGTGGCAGTGTGCGGGTGTGGTTAGGGGATGTTTCGAGGGTGGGAGATGAGTAGCTGGGGGGTGGAGCAATGGTGGTTGCTGGTAGGGTGGGGTGGTTTTGGGGGGAGGGGGGGTGGTTTTGACAGTATACCCAGCAAAAAAAGGAAAAAAAATAAAAATCTTGGATACCTGATTATCAGGTTCAGGTCATTTAGTATAATAATTGAAGATAGGTGTTAAAGTTTTAGTAATTCCGTAATAACGCTCAGGTGGATTATTCATTGAAGATCACCAAAGTTGGATTATTAGTTTCCATTTTCCTTCTTAAATGATAAAATATTGATGTTTATAAATGTAATTTGTACCATAAAATCAACAGCTAAATTTGCCAAATATGTTTTTAGAAGCAACTATCAACCAACAGCCAGTCAAATCAACCAAATTTTCTGGTTGATTACCAAACACCCCTGGTTACAATAGAGATATCAAGTTGATTGAATAAGGGAGTCAATATCATTGTTGACATACATTAAATTAACATAGATGTTATTCTAATTAATATAGACAATCTTTGAATTACCATAGTCGACCTTTTACTTAACATTGATGCTTAATTATTCTACGAAATTTTCAATGAAAATTAGCCCACACAAATTTCCTTTTTCACTTTTTTTTTTTTTACAATTTTGCTTTGTGGGGTTCACATTTTATTCCGTTTTAGGTTTGTGATTTTTCTTCATATCCCTCTATGTTAATTTGTCTATACTTTCCCCACCCACCCGTTTGGTCTCTTTTCTTACAATTGACGTTATTTATTTTACTTCTGTTATAGACCGCCGAATTGTGCTCACACACATTAACAATATTATCCGCTTTGGGTGTTAACCCTTACGGCTTTGTTTTTGGGCACCTTTCCAAAAGGCCTTGTTATATAATATGTGTGTGAGCTCATATATAAAGCACTCCCTTGCTTTATATTTCTCCGATGTGGGACTTGGGATGTATCACTTCCCAACAAACCTCCCCTCAGACCAAGGACCACACAAGGGGTCACAAGACTCGAAGCCTCCCCTTAAACGATAAATCTTGATCTGTCACAAGATCCATCAAGTACCGTCGCCAACACTGCGAGACACGCCGCCTAACCACCAAGCTAGGAGGACTTTCGATACAAGGCATCAGATCACTCAATTGCAACGTCACATACAAGAGGGGTACCACACCACATCACCATGGCGACCACCTGCCCTGGACCGAACCACTTGGCTATGATACCACTTGTTATAGACCGCCGAACCGTGCTCACACACACAATAACAATATTGTCCGCTTTGGGTGTTAATTCTCACGGCTTTGTTTTTGGGCACCTTCCCAAAAGGCCTTGTTATATAATATGTRTGTGAGCTCATATATAAAGCAATCTCTTGCTTTATATTTTTCCGATGTGGGACTTGGGATGCATCACTTCCCAACAACTTTTAATAAATAATGTTAATTGTTTCAAGTAAAACGTAACAGAGGGAGTAGTTAATACGGACTACAAAGTAATAATGAATTGACTTAAACAAATGGTTAGTACGGAGTATAATATTTAAAGTGGCAGCCAAGCTGGACTGAAATTTCCATGAATAAGATTAATCAAAGTGGGGGTACGAATACACAAGTTAACAACATTATTTGCCCTGAAGACGATTGTTACCTCCATTGAATTATCACGTCCTCGTTAGACTTATTTGTGGAAGAATCGATTGTCATTTGAAAATAATACTTCGTATGTTACATTTTCCATCTCTAGTCTCTATCCTATGTGCAATCCTTCATTATTTTTACTGTTACCCACAATGGGTTAAATTAAATGGTAATCAAGTTTTTACCTATCCGTTAAGCTGTTAAATAGGTTACTTCAAATTGGTAGGATTGATGCAAAAATTAATGAAAATCATTGTGGTAAAGCCTTTTTAATGTCACGTTTCGGAACTTATGATAACTTATGGAAAACTTTCAATAATAACCTTTGTAACTTAAATTTTGCAAAGAAACCGTTTAAAACGTTCATTTTGAAATGAAACCCGAGATGAAATTTTTTTTGCAAGTAAAACTTGATGGTTCATCGTTATTTTGACCACTCACTAATTACGTTTGACTTATTAATTGACATCCTTCGTTTATTTGCACTTTCCTTGCCACCCTCTTCTCTACCACACACCAACACCTCAACGGATCGGAAAATTGGGACCGGATTCAGAAAATTAGATCGATTCAAAAAATCAAATCGGATTCGGAATGCAATTCGTTTTGATTCGAATTATTCGAATTTTCGAATTATATGTTAAAATTAGGCTTTTACATTCGAAAATCGATTGCGGGTCTCCAGTTTTAAAATTCGAATGTACCACTTAGCATTTTGAAACAAATCCAAGCTCATAGTGGTCTTTGAACCCATGGACTGCTGACTCCCTTCTTGGATGGTTCATCGAAGGCATTTTTTCAATCAAAATCGGCAGTCAATATTATCAAGAACATTCAACAACATAATGATCAACATTAAGATCTAGTTTGGGTGCCAAACACAAAATAGGGTGAAATTCTTTTGTGGCTGTGGGTTATTAATAAAATCGCTAATGCCAATTGGGTGATACCACTGACTGACAATTCCAATGTGTCCATATGTAATGCTGGCTTTTGAGGACACACTTCATGCGCTTAGAGATTGCTCCACATGCCAAATTGGTTTGGAACTCGGTCTGTCCAAGCAAAAAAAGCTTGCATTCTTCTCTACAGCAATCTACAAAATTGGATCATCACTATCTCACTATTGATAACACAACACAAAGTGATGAATGGGAGTATTTATTCCCTCTCACTTTTGGTGGACTTGGGAAATGGAGAAACAAACTCTTTTTCAAAATAAGTTGGCATTCCATTGAACAATTGAGTTCATCATGCGGCAAGTTCGAGACACAAGGCGGCTTTGAGCAAAATATTCATTGGCTCACTTATCACAAAACACTCAGGAAGTTTACATCCAATGGTCCTATCTATGGTTGGGTTGCTTTGACTACATGAGTGCTCGTGGATGTCATTGGATGGCTGTTGGAGGTATGATTCGAGACCATTTTGGAAGGTGCATCACTTGGTTTGCTTGGAAATGTGTGTGTGTGTACGACTATACGAGCATTTAATAGCATTAAAAAGGGTCTTGATTGAAATTGCTTGGAGAAAGATTTACTCACTTGGAAGTAAGATGGATAACAAGGCTTGCTTCAGATGTCAGAAGCGAGAGCAAGCTCCTCATGGGGCCTATATGCAATGTTTCAGCAATGTAAGGAAATGATTGCTTCGACTAAGATGAATGTTCATATTCTCTATGTTTATGAGAGGCGATCGGTTGCAGAATTGTTTGGCAAACATGGAGCTAATTTAACTTGTTGGATGCTATGTGCAGCGGGGAGCCATTTCCCCCATTCGGTCAGGAAATTATGGTTGAGGATTCCCAGGCGTGGCCTTAGCTAGGAAAATAAGAATTATGTAAATTTGTTTTTTTTAACTTGTTGTTCTTTTGGGCCTTGTTCCTCTCCAGCATTAAAAAAAATAAAAAAATATTGAATTTATCACGTCCTTGTTAGCACTAATTGTAGGAAAATCATTGTCATTTGAAAAATATTACTTCGTATGTTACATTCCATCCTACCCTTACTCTATTGTCAAATCCTTCATTACTTTTTACTGTTACCCACAATGGGTTAAATTAAATGGAATCAAGTAATCAAGTTTTTACCTACCCGTTAAGCTTGTAAATAGGTTACTTCAAGTTGGATAGGATGGGATGCAAAAATAATGGAAACTGATGTGGTTAAAGCCTTTTAATTGTCACGTTTTGGAACTTATGATAAACTTCTGAAAACTTGCCGAGATAAACACTTTGTGTAACCTAAATTTTGCGAAAGAAAACCTTTTAAAAACGCTTATTTGTGAATGAAACCGCGAGAGAAAAATTATTTTGCCAAAGTAAACCTGATTATGTCATCATTATATTGAGCATCACTAATACATTTGACTTATTAATTGACACTCCTTAGTCTTATTTGCACTTCCTTGCCCACCCTCTTCCTACCCACACACCAACACTTGCACAGAATCAGAAAATTGGATCGATTCAGAAATCAGATCAATTTTAGAAATCGAATCGGATCGGAATGCAATTGTTTGATTCGATGTATCCGAATTTTCGAATTAATATGTAAAATTGGGCTTTTAAATTCGAAAATCGGATCGGATATCCAGATTTAAAATTCGCGATGTCCGATTTTAAATTTGAAAATCGAATATTGAGCCAAAATGTTTGGATTTTTAATAATTAACATTAAAGTCACGCAATATAAGCTCCAAATCGAATTCGGATATCCGATTTTCGATTGATTTTTTAATATCCGAAATTCGAAATCCGAATATTCGGATCGAATAAAAACCAATTTCGGAAAATTCGAATATTTCGGAAATTGCGACCGTAATTTATTCGGTGTTCGATTTGAAACAACCTAGTAATCAACTAGTATCCACACTACTAACCACTCACAATTTGCTTCCCAAACCTCTTACCATTAGTGTTTACAATTTAGGATCACACACTAAACACTATCCCAGAACCCCCAGTAAGTGTTTAACAATCTTAGTATTCTTGTTGTGTCTCTCTCTCCAGCTCTCTTTGCATGTCTATTGCTTCTATGTCATGACTTGTGTATGATGGTCAAGGAGCTTCACATGGTTGACACCTCATCTGAAAACAAGCAAGAGTCACCACTTCACTGCATCAGAACAAGACAAGTGTCGAAACAACCATCCATCACCCAAGCAGAAGAACATAGCACGTACTCTACGTAGGATGCACGACTCGCGCATCTGAGGCAGACCAATCCTCACCTCACGCATGATGCATGAGGCAAGCAAAACAGGGCAGGATAGGAAGCTCGACTTGCTGCCTACTTCTTTTTGCTCAACTTTTCCTCCTGTGCTCGTCCATCGCCACTTCGATGATCCTCAAGCAACAAAAACCCTTAAACCATCTTTACATCATCTATACACAAGACGTACTTCTAGAAAAAAAGTACATCAAACAACCATCATCATCACAATTGTCACCAATCCTCTCACAAGGAAACTAACCCAAGGTTGCATCCAACCTGGGACATCATTAATTACAAGGGACATTACCTTTCTTCGAAGTGGATGAGTAAGCCTTCCATGCTCCCAAACCGAACGCAACACCCTTCATAATGTCAAACAATCCCCGGATCCTCCATACGTCTTCCGAGCACCACACCGAGCCTCTTAGACAACTCCTATGTGGCTTGAACTCTAAACACCCCATGTGCCTACACACAAACATCCTTATGTGTGCCTTTCACCTCGAGCATGTCTTTGTTCGAGTTAAATGTACCGTCATCACGATCCTCACCCCATCTTCAACTGGCCTTCAAAAAAAATGACACCTTTCATGAAGTATCGAATCCTGGGAAGATATTATCGACCGAATAATCGGTCGGTAATGGATTTTCCCCACAATTTTTTTAGTGAAAAAGCTCCTTACCGATCGATTATTCCGTCGGTATTACGACTGAAACGAAATTGGTCAGTAATACCGACCAAATAAATGGTCGGTAAGGGGCTTTTCCCTCCAAATCACTCATGATTTGGTCGGTGACGGTCGATATTATGGCACCAACCCATTTTCGTTAGGTAAAGTTCTCCTTACCGACTATCCTTGAGCGACCGAGCTCACCGACCAAAATTGCTCGGTCAATCCCTATTACCGACCGATTATCAATCAGTAACCTCGGTCGGTCGAAGCCATTGTTCTTGTTGTGCATTGCTCCAACGGCGGTGCTTGTTGCTATAAGATAGAGCCGTAATGGATGCCCAGGGCGAGCAGGAGCTAACATAGGAGGATTGGTGAGGTATTCCTTGATCTTGTCGAAAGATCGTTGGCAACTATCATCCCATTTCTTGGTTGCACCTTTCTTCAGTTTCTTAAAGATGGGTTCACAGACCATTGTGAGCTTGGATATGAACCTGTTGATGTACTGGAGTCGACCCAAGAACCCTCGGATCTCCTTTTCATTTTGTGGCGGCCTAAGTGACATGATTGCTTTGATCTTTGTCGGATTAATCTTGATGCCTCGAGAGCTTATGATAAAACCTAGGAGCTTGCCTGAAGTGACTCCGAATGCGCTTTTTTGCGGGTTGAGTCGCATGTTGAATTGTCAGAGTCTCTGGAAGAACTTCCTTAGTGGAAGGGTATGTCCTTCGCGGTCTTTTGACTTGACAATCATATCGTCGGCACATAATTCTACTTCTTTTTGTATCATGTCATGAAGCAGAGTAGTGGTAGCTCGTTGGTATGTGGCCCCTGCATTTTTTGACCAAAAGGCATCACAGTATAGCAATATAGCCCCCTCGGAGTGGTGAAGGTTGTCTTTTTCATGTCTTCTTTGGCCATTTTGACTTGGTTGTACCCTGCGTACCCATCCATGAATGAGAGCAAGGCAKGATCCGCGGTGTTGTCTACGAGAACGTCTATGTGTGGTAGAGGGAAGTCGTCTTTTGGACTTGCTTAGGTACTGGAACCACATTTGCTATCCATTGAGGGTAATTRACGACCTTAACGAAGCTTGCATAGTGTTGTTTAATGACTTCCTGCCGAATGTTAAGGGCAACATTCGGTTTCATTCGACAGAGCTTTTGTTTGACTGGCTTAGCCCCCTCTATGAGCGGAATTCTATGATGTGCGATGTCTGGTGATAAGTGCCAAAAATGGTCACATTTAGGCACTTATTTCTTCCTTATTTTGGCCATTATGTGTGTTTTCGATACCATTTCACTTACCTTTTGGTTAGATTTCCACTGTTTAGTTTTGCAAAGCTTTGTTGGTTTTTCGTGGTTTTTATAGGTTTTTCTTTAGTTTTCTCTTCTTTTCTATCTTTATACACTCAATTGCAAGATTTATGAGTAATTTGAAAGTTGCCTAGTTGTGCACATGTTGGTTTTAAGCCTTCCTACTTGTTGGTTTGATTGTGGTTGCTTTGGTTGAGCCTTAAGGCACTTGAACGTTTGCTCTAACATCTTCTTCGARYCATATCTTTTYGTATACTTTGAATTTCCAGRWGAGACTTTTTGAATTGGAAAGTAGACTCCGAGAGMTTTCCAATGGTTTATTACAAGCTGCAATCCGATCACCGAGCAAGAAGWTATGGYCGTTYGAAKTTGAGYAGTTCAGCCTGAAGTTTRCACGCGCGTCGAGGTGTTGCCCGCGCGTGCATGGCACGCGCCTGCAGGGATCACCCTCACTTCCAGAAGCA
>SNQN01012665.1:0-10866 GCA_008642245.1 Bassia scoparia
TCATAATCTTACTCTTGGCACTTAGCAGCAATCGACACTCCTTCCACAACTTTGTTGTATAACTTCACTGCAATAGCTGCTCTGGATAATTCCTACATGTTAATATAGGAAATAATATTAGTGTCTACACTTACCATAATACAATCCATTTCATATCTTTCAAATTATGATACAAAGTAAGATTCTACTTCACATGCATTAGCACCCTTATCAGGCAAATCAATATTTCCTTTAAAACATYCATCCTCCTTTTATTTCATACCATTAGGGTTTTTGTCTTTCAGTCGACCAACTAGTTTAATCTTCTTGAATTTTAACAACCAATCAAAAATCTCATAACATATTTAATATCAAATGTGTATTCCACCCTTTGATCAATTTTATAATCCTTCTTTTGAGAAGACTTCTTGTTAACTAATTAAGGACATTTAAATGGCGGGACTTCAACAAACTCAGCCATAGCCACATTACAAGGCTCTTCATCCTGATTAGTGCATTCACTTGTGTTGTTTTGTATAATTAGMATAATAACTATGTTTGCTTTTTKACTGTTAAGCCAAACTTTTCATATGCTACCACATCACTCAATAATGCCACGAATTAGGGAAATATTGACCCTCGAATTTCTTCTTAAAAGGAAATGATAACTTTTTCTGGACTATAGAAACAAATACAAATTCAAGKGACATTTAATTTTGGCATTCTTAAATCTGGCGATGTAGTCTTCTACCGGTTCCCCTATTTCTTATGCTATCTTGACTAAGTCTCCAATGGAAACACWAACTTTCACTCTAGTGAAATGGAAAGTAAACTAACTTTGCAAGTCTTTCCAAGTCTTTATAGAGTTTGAAGGAAGATGTGTGAACCAAGAAAATGCAGTACTAGTATGGGAATTAGAAAACAATCTTAACTTAAGATAGTCAGTCTGCTGGTTCCCTACATTGGTAGTTAAACCTCACCAAGTGCTCTTCAACAGACACTCACCCATCACTAGAAAAAAGATGAGAAAATTCAAGAACCTTAAACCTTCTTGGGAAAGGATACATCTTGTCAATCCATTCAGTATTAAGGTTACAAGTCCCTCTCCTCTGATAACCAGCATTCTGACCTATATCTCTTAGGATCATATTCTCTACTTTCCTTAATAATGGCTCATTTTGTAGAGTCAAACCCATAGGYATGTGAGGATTTGGTCCCATATGAACATTTGGATACTGGTTATCAAGATTATATGTAAGGTAAAGTACCTCCCCATAAAGGTTTTGGTCATTTCTAGCTCYGGAAGGGAACCCACCAACATTACTGGTATGAGGTTTTGTGTTCCCATCGCTCGAATCCCACCATAARGATTATTTTTCTCTTGCCCTCTATTGGAAAATCGGACACAATAGCAAGCAAAACAAATAACAYAAATGCCAAAGAACAACAAAYYACAACACAAGMAATTTAATGGGTAACTTTGTTACCCTCCCAAACGTAATCAAAGAATTGTATTTAAGCTTCCAAAACCACAATTACAAACACTCTTTATGAGTTCTCACACTCTCTAGTATTTGAAAACTACTACAATCACTCACCCTCTTTGTTTCTCTCAAACCCTAGGATGAACAATTGATACTTTGCTTGTATGACTACTACAAGTAACMTAGCAAGGCTTATAAAACACACTACCAGTAACTTGGCTTATTCTACGAGCCAAAACATGTGGCTAATAATTAACCACAAATCACATGCCAAAACAGAGCACGAGCACCGCCCCCAAATGCGTGACTCACGCCCTCAAATGTGTGACCCACGCATAGAACACAGAACCAAACCCCCGACCCACGCCCAAAATGCGTGACTCGGGCAACTGCTCAGACAATCCAACTTGAAACGGCCATTCCACACTTCCTTTGGTTACTGCAATCCTCCCAAATCAAGCGTGTGACCTATTCGTTGGAGATATCTCTTTGAACCCAGCTTTTCACCTCCAATTTAATCACTCCTCATAACTCCAGTAGGATTCGAGACGATTGGCCTCTTTGAAGTGACATATAGGCATCCCTACGAATTGGAGTAGTGTGGTCTTTGACCTCTATCAGATGTCTGCCCCTCAGAGGCTCCACCTAAAACACTTTCAATTTCATTGGAACTCGTGTCCTTCTTCTGAATGACTCGTTCTCTACTCTTAACTTCATTAGATTGAACTTAGCTTGCCCATGTCGCAGGCATACTTCTGAGATTCATATAAATTCCTCGCTACTCTGCGTGATCCTTTAATGACCACCGAAATCTTTCTCTCAATGACTATTTGTCCATCCTAATTGCTTGATTGGAGCAACCTCTTTGCCTCAAGCCTCCCAACTGAAATAGTTCCTATCATCTATGTTGGAGCATATCGTTACAGGACACTCCAATGTCCTTCTCTTTGACACATTATATGTGCTAACAACATCCACTTCTCAATTGCCTTCAACTGCATCTTCTCTCATATTGGGTAAACACCAACATATCTCACAAGTGCCTTCATGATTCTTGAACTTGTTTTACTGTCATGTGACAATATTCATGGTATGAGCACACCCGTATCATGATCCACTTGCGCCATTTACAACTTCCCCTCTTGCTAAGAAGAAGATATATATCATCATCTTCATATACATATGAGCAAAAGATAGCATCCCCTCATTTCCTCAGGTCTCCTTCACTTCATGGACTTCAACTTCTGAGTTTCCTTCATAGCCTTGCAGAGTATTGAATGTGCACTTTTGTGAAAAGTAACATTCCAAGTCACTATAGTCTTTCCTCGTTGAGATTTTGACCTTCCTCGTTGGCCATCCCACTTCTTCTCTTGAGTTCTCCCTCGCCGAGAACCTTCAACTACTAGCCACATACTCACTTGACTTCTTCTCACATCAATCTTGGTCATCAACCTCTCATTTTCCCTTAACACCGCCAAAAGTCTTGATCAGAGTGATCTCACTTCTTCTAACTAGCATAGTTTGAACAATTTATCTATACTCTTTAGGAAGAGATGCTAACCAACAACAAGCTTGCTCTTGATCCGAAATCTTTTCGCATTCACAATTGACAATCTAACTATGACTATGATTCATGATACATATTAATGTGACCTTGCATACTGTATCCCTCCTCTTCATGAGTTGATACAATTCCCACCTTAGACAAAGCTTGTTTGTCAAGGACTTTGAAGCATACACCGATTGTAGCTTCCTCAACAACACCATAGGATTGTCTCACTAAGATAGTTGTACTTGATCTTCGGCGCAATTGCAAGTTAGATTGTGCCACCCTTCTGCTTTCTTTGAAGTCCACTTAACATCCTCCATGTTAGTGGCTTCTCATCTTCAAGACCATCATCAAGACCTTGTTGCACCAACAAGCCTTCAACCAAACTTTCCACACTTGAAGTTCATCTTTCCATCAAATAAAGGAATTGAAAACTTTGACATACACCCATTTTTCAACCCCAAATTCCCATCCAACTTTCTACCTCGATGTATGTGTCTTTGGCCTTTAAATTGCCCACGAACGACCTACACTCTGATACCAACTTTGTTACCTCTCTCAATCAAACACAATCAAATAATTGTATTTAAACACAATTACAAATACTCTTTATGAGTTGTCACACTCTCTAGTATTTGTAACTTACTACATCACTCTCCCTCTTTGTTTCTCTCAAACCCTAGGATGAAAATTGATTTTCTCTCTCTCTACTTTGCTTGTATGACTACTACAAGTAACATAGTAAGGCTTATAAAACACACTACCACTAACTTGGCTTATTCTACAAGCCAAAACATGTGGCTATAATTAACCACAAATCACATGCCAAAACAGAGACAGAGCACCGCCCCCAAATGTGTGACCGTGCATAGAACATAGAACCAACCCTCAACCCACGACCAAAATGCATGACTCGCGCAACTACTAAGAAGTCCAACTTGAAACGGCCATAACTTTCGTTACTGCACAAATCAAGCGTGTGACCTATTGTTGGAAAGCTCTTTGACCAGCTTTCACCTCCAATTTTAATTCACCTCAAAACGCCTAGTATATTGTGACATATGCCTCATTGAGTTGACCCTACTGCATTCCTACGAACTTGGGTAGTGTGTCTTGACCTCAACACCCTCCTTACCCTTAATAATTATTCTGGGAAGGATGTATTGTATTAGAATAACCTGATGGTTTTAGCCTTGATTCTAAGTTTGAGGAATATAATCAGGTAGTGGTTTTGGAAAAGTAGGAATAGTGATTTTGGGGTAATTGTACATACATGTCGGCATTTTGTGAACCACCTTCATTTTGTTAGGTATATTCCGATTACCATAATCACAATTCCTTGAGGCGAGATGTGTTCCCATGGGTGGAACATGTCCCATTCAAGAGTTCAATGGGTGTGAAGTTTTTGGAGGTAGAGGAGGAGGAGGAGGAGGAGGAGGAGGAGGAGAAGAAGGCATGTGACCATTATGGTTATAGCCTAACTCATAAACTGATCCTAATCCAACTTCTCTCCTCTAACTCTTGCCATCTTCATAGGTGCCAAGGGGAAGGATACTCCTTGGAACTRATTGAAGGGTCGGATGGACTTTAGTTCTCATCAAATATTTTGTTCCATGATATCCYATGGGAGRAGACTCTCTTAGGTATTCGACATTTATTCCTGAACCATGGGAAGTTAACATATTCATTAACTTCTCGATAAGTTGATTGTGCTTCTCTACCAAAGGTTCAAATCTAATAACTACCTCAGTCGTACGCTCTTAGACAAAGCCACRTTTGTATCATTCAAKGTTTCATTTATATCCAATATAATCCAATCGACTTGCATGGTAACTGCMTCTTGGGTTTGAGAACCAAAGTTTTGCAACTCAACAGTTATCACCCTAGCAATTTCATGTACCATGCCACGATGGAGGTTATTGAACTACTCTCTATCATTCTCTTTGAGATCCTTTAGTAAACTTTAACGATATCCATGTACTTCGTGTATATTGAATTTAGTAAGTTTCTATTTGTTGAGTTGTAATCCTTCTTGCCTTTGTACATGAGGCTCATAATGCTAAGGAGGAAGAAAACCCTCATTAGGTTGTGGAACAGTACTAACAACAACAAGAACCTCTAGTAAATTCTTAAGATTTTGGTGCGATGAATTATCATCCTCTTGTTTAACACCCTTTCTATTGGATCTCCTAGGATCCATGGGGGAGAAAAACTTCTGAAGCACAAAAAGAGACTTGTGGTTTAGACTATGACAATTTCTATCTCCCGTTGTGGTTGTCAAAAAACTTGTTAAGGTGATTTTGCACTTCACCAACAAGTCAAATTCCCAATATTATTTGTTTAGTTAGCTAGGGGGCTACCCCTCTTGTTACTGGTTATATCGAATAACCTTGCTAACATAAATACTCCTCGAATTATGAACAATGACTTATAGAAGGTAGTTAATTGAAGAAAACACATGAATCATGGAATGAAACTAAATTTTAGGACAAACATTATTTGATAAGCGATGAAAAATTCTTCCATTAAAGATAAAGGATAGAGTCAAGCCACAAYCGCATTACAAGGAAGAGTGATCTCCAAGTTTACACAATTGGAATAAAAAGTATTTTTCTAAAGATACATGATAAGCTAGGCTACTACTACTCTAAACTAAACTTGGCTGATAAGCCAAGAGGAAACTAAGGAAAGCACTAAATTGCGAAAGAGAATATAGTTATTGTTGATGTGTGTTGTCCTTTTTCTCAGCCTTAAGGCCTCTATTTATAGTACTTTGTAAGAGAGATCGCGGAGGAGTTGAGCGGTTGGAGTACGGTAGTTATTTGGSACTTCTTCCTTGAATTCAAACTYTCGATCTCTTCTATACTATAGAACCACATTTCTTACTAGGCCTACTCGTTTGGGTTGTCTATGACTAGACCTCATCTGGCTCCACTCCATCTTCAGCGCTTGATTTGATCGCTAGACTGGCTTAGTCAGTTTAATCTATGGTATACAAGTCATAAACTCAAACTCCCAATCAACAAAAGTCAACTGATATATTTTATTTGATCAGTAATAGTTTGACACACCTTTTGATATATTTTTATAGATAGATAATGTACTAAATATATTAAATCGATTTAAAAATATACATAGTTATATTTTTTTACCTATTAAATTATGTTATGTATAATTAATTTGTAAATTAAAACTTATTTTATATTCATTTTTACAATTATAATATAAAAGTACTTTGAAATTATTATTTCAAAAAAAATACGTTGAAATTATTATTGCAAATTATAACATCAGATTATCCCATCACAATTTTTATGTACAATTTCAATTAAAATTAGGATACAAAATATTTAATTAGCACCCATAGTGTGCACACAATACTAGTAAATACACTGTGATAAGTGTTTATGCAAATATCATATAATAACCTAATCTAAGCTGTACGATGTAAGAGGTGTCGAATATCACTAACAATAAACGACTAATGAAATGCAAAACTAAACAAAGAGAAAGAAAGGGAACAACACGACATGGTGATTGTGAAAAAGTGAAAAACCATGAATAAGGGCAAAAAACGCGGGTGACTATGAGTCCACTAATCCACTATGAATTCGATCATTTACAGTTCAAGTACAGGTTGCAAATGCCAAGCCTTGAGTATGTTCACTGATTACTCTTATCTCTCTCTCTCGTAAATAAAGACATAGCTTTTTTCATGATAGGAATTGCAATGTCCTTTTCACAGTGGCAATATTATTTTTATACTCTAGACCTAAGTGCTTCCGAGGCTTTGCTTCCTGATTGTAGGGATCAACGGCTCGTGGAGTAATCTTAGACGATTCTCTGAGAGCAGTTGATGACTTTGCATATTCCTCATGACTTCTCAAGTTCCTAGATTGTCGGTGGAAGATACATCTTTGACGCTTAATTAATGGTTCTCATCTTGGCTTTATACTAGCAGTCTTGGTGTATCATTATTAGGCTAGCTTTCAATATGTCTTGCCTGTCCGTTGGAAGTGAACTTGCAATTGGGACCTGTCAATAAACAATTAGCACGGGTATGGAAGAACGGTTAACAATTAGCCTAATTTGTAACGAGGAACGTTGGTTTCTTCATTGATAGTTAAACTTGAACGAGTATCAGGTGCTACTCTTAAATATCCAAAAATATCTTTGAAATACTGTATTTTGGATTTTTCGTTCGAGAAATGAAGAGTAGTAAGTTTGAATTTATCTTGAAGCAAATAATACGACAAATTTTTGAAGATTATATTAAAAGCTCAGGGCCTATTCTAGAGAATAATTGGTCAGAAGCTATTTTAGGGTTCGTAGAAATATTTAAGGCTTTTCAGACAGATCGTCTTTTCGAGTGAATTTTCTTTTGATTCAGGTATTTTGTTCGTTTTCTTTGATAGGTTCTTTGTTTTCATCGTTTTAAATCGAATGCAAAGAAAGAAAGATGGGAAAATCGAACGATCGAAATCCCTGAGCTAATCGTCAACTATGATGAATGGCCGAGAAGTGGTTTAGCCGACTTCCTTCGTCGTGTATTGTTGATTACCTCCGGATAGCAGTCTTCGAGTCGTGCCCAGGTGAGCTGTGTCGTTCTCTTGAGTATCCCTTACCATCGGTTTTAAGTTCTCATTCCCTCTAGTCCGTGAATTTCTTGGGTTTTTTAGTGTTGCGCGGTAAATGCTGCCGTTCTTGGTATTGTGGGTCTCGATGGAAAAGACGGTTATGGGAGAAGAAGTTCACTACTGCTGTTCTTGCGTGTACGCTATTCAAGAGAGTCTGGGGATGTGATCTCACATATCTTAAACCGGGTTTAAATACTATCTGATGAGGGATTAGAATGATAGGGGATTGGAAAACAGTTGTTTTCTACTGTAAAGAAGAAGTTCTTTGGTGGAAGTAGAAGATTGTTGATTTGGTTGGGTGGAACGTGAAAGGTATGGGTGGTTTCGCTTTGGTATCCTATTTCTGATTTTCTTACTTTATGTTGTTTGGGTTTGGCTGAGGTAAGGATTCGGCGTTCAGGAGCGTAAACAGAGTTCAAGATTTCACAGTCGGAAAGAGAGTGTCAATTGCAGAGTTGTTTTATCTATGACTAAGTGTGGTGTTTTGACAGGTGTTTTCAAGGGATTTTGGATAGCTGTCAGGCTTTTGACTATGTTTGGTTGTTTTTACAGGAGGAGAGTTCCATTGCTGGATGTAGATGGAAAAAGCGCTAAAAAAGAGAAGGTCAATGGGCATACGATTGGCTGAGATGACATGTAACATTGTGGATATTTTAAGATTGGCTAGGCCAGTTGTCCATGATGGTTGATTGCTGGACGGTGATATATCCTTGCAGCACTCTTGGCTCGGAGGGAAGTTGGGGGAAAGTGGAAATAGGTTGAAGCTGTCTCAAGCTGTGGTGCAGATGCAGGCTTCACTGGTTGAAGAAGAAGGCAACTGAGGCCTGTTCACAGGATTGGGCATCTGTTCAGGTAGAGTAACTGTACTCATGTGTTAGTTGTATCGATGGGTTCTTAGATTTGTCTTATGGTTAGCTTTTCGGCTTTGAGTTACTGCGCAGGTCTATTCAAGAAAGTTGTGAATTAGAAGAGTGAGGTGAAGGACTTTGACAGAGAAGGTAAAGACTTGCCTGGTGTCATGAAGAATAAGTGAAAGCTGCTTCGATGAAAAATTTTTCGATGTTGAGTAAGCAATAAGGTGAGGGGGAAGACAAAGAACTGCACATTGGAATGTTTGATATCAAGAGATTGATCGAGTGAATGAGGGAGCTCTGGATGTGGAATCGGTTGTGTGTTCAGTGGGAAGACGTGATGGCTTCGAAGTTACATGTGGGGCCTTAGATGGAAGCACAGAATTGGTTGATAGGACATCGCCAGGTGGGACCCAGACACAGGATTTATAGGTCAGGCAATGATAAGAAAGAGCTGAGACAAGCTGAAGGCAACAAGGACACTGCGGCTTAGAACGCGGAGGGTTAGACGTGAAGGTGGACAATCAGGAAGGAACCTAACAGTCAGAAGGAGAGTAGTGTTGTAATCAGAGGTCAAGGGGTCGTTGAGATTGTCGAAGAGACTCCTTAGTTAAGCTTAGACTTTCGGATGGCCTGTCTAAACTTTTTGTTCTATGTTTAAGTTGGTGGAGAGCAACGTGTCTTTGTGTAGTGAACTGGTCTTGTGATGTGTCTTGTACACTGGTCGGGGCCAAGTCTTGTCTTCGACTTTGAACTTTTATGCACTTTGCTAAGTAAATAAAATTTGTTATGGTATCTGTGTTTTACTTGTATTTGATTCCTTCTTCGTGCATTTTTGGTATTTCATAGTTATTTTTGCCAAGTTACTTAGTAATATTTGTGACATATGGAATTTCGTATAACCATAACCAGCATACCTGTGTGATCGGTGGATTCTGGCGTTTATAAACCGGTTGCATGTRATGCMTGAACCTGGCGTGGCTGGTGTTTGAACCCATTGAATCTGGCGGCCGAAGCCGTGAACCTGGCAGTTGAGGCTGTGAACCTTTTTCGTTTGAACCTGTTRCCTCTRGCGATTGAAGTTGTGAACCTGGTGTTTGAACCCGTTTATCCCGGCRATTGAAGCCATGAACCCGGCGTGTGAGCCCATTGAACCTGGCGTTAGAGCCCGTTGAACCTGGCGTTGGAGCCCCTACAGGTTACGAAGTTAGCTTAGTATCTTGTGCATGAACTTTAAACAATTAACATTGTAAATACTTACGTGTGACTTAGAAGTAGTACTGCTTCAAATTAGTTGCGTTCCAACTTCGCTGAACTTGGATGCCTTCGGGAGTGACTAAGCGATATGCTCCGTTGCCTATGACTTTCTCAATCTGGTATGGTCCTTCCCACTGGGTGCCTAGCTTGCCCGCATTGAGCTCTTGGGTGTTTGCGAAGACTTTCCTTAGAACCCAGTCGCCGGGTCTGAACACTTTCGCCTTCACGTTCTTGTTGAAGCTTTTTGCGATTGTGCCTTGATATGCTGCCATGCGTATGAGGGCATTGTCTTTGAGCTCTTCAATTGTGTCTAAATCCCTGGCTAGTTCTAGGTCGTTGTCGTCAGGTGTAATTAGGCCGTACTTGGCGGAAGGTGTACATACTTCAGTTGGGATTACAGCTTTGCACCTGTTAACAAGGGAGAAGGGGGTGTGACCCGTAGATGTTCTAAGTGTGGTCCTGTTGGCCCAAAGTATTCTGGGTAGCTCCTCCGTCCACTTGCCTTTTGCAGCTTCCAACCTTCGTTTGATACCGTTGATGATAAGTTAGTTGCTAGATTCCGCCAGTCCGTTTGCTTGCGGGTACCTAGGGRTGGACATCGTGAGTGTGATGTTCCATTCTCGGCAGAAGTTGCGGGTCTTGTCGCTTATGAATTGTGAACCGTTGTCGCAGACGATTTCTGAAGGGACTCCGAACCTGTAGATAATGTTGGTCCGGATGAAGTGAATGACTTCTTTGTCTCAGATTTGGCTGAACGCTTCAGCTTCGATCCATTTAGAAAAGTAATTCGCCATGGTGAGCATGTAATATAAATGCGTTGCCCTGGAGCTTGAGGTAATTTGCCCACTATATCCATTCCCCACCTCATGAAAGGCCATGGGGCTAAGGTAGGATGTAGTTAATCTGCTGGCTTGTGTGTCATGTGCTCGTGCCTCTGGCACTTGGGACATTTCTTCGCATAATCATGTGCATCTTTTCGGATGGAGGGCCAGTAGTAACCATAGGTGAGTATTTTGTTGGCTARTGATCTTCCTGCAGCATGGGCTCCGCATTCACCATCGTGGAACTCTTGGAGGATCCTTGGCCATTCGTCTTCAGTTAGGCACCTT
>SNQN01012666.1:0-13915 GCA_008642245.1 Bassia scoparia
TCTCTCTCTCAAGTTTGAAATTTTTGAAGTGTGTGAATTGTAAAAAGTAAATAGTGAGGTGACCCGCCATAAATACAGGAGGAAGTAACCGTCATCAATTAGCACACAATTGCCATAACTGCTCGATAGTGGAGGAGTAATCATCACGTGCAATAAAGTACTGAAATTAACTGCCCAAGGTTAAAACCGCCCACTAATCYRGATTCACCTGCTAACCTGGGTAGTTATATGGTCTTGGAAAGGTCCTTTGGGAAACCAGGGCCAGACCSTGGTAGTCCAACGACCCTGAAAAACCAGTGACCTGGTAAAATCCTTCAGATATAACCAGGCCTAGAGGGGGGCTAGTTGTTGGTACATATTAGCTACCAGGACTAATATCTACCAAGGYCCATATACACTAACCCAGTGGGACGACAACATGCACAAATCAAGGCCCAAAAGGAGTCAAAGTGTCTAACACTCAGTTAAAAGATGGTACATGCACAAGACACCTAACATCGTAAGTTGTGTGACACTTGTCATTGAAAGGTTACATAAGTCCATGCAAAGTGCGCTATAAAAGGCAGTCTTAGGGCACCCAGGCCTGGTAAGTTCACTTAAATAAACACTACCTACTTTCTCTCTCTAAATTATTAAACACCCTAGTAATATTCTGATACCTCCATCGAAGGGGTTGTTCCTAGGTAGCCCTAGGGTAGTTCACTTGAGTTTTCTAGGTACCTGGATAGCAAGTCAAGTTTAATTCCACCAGCACCGGCTCATTGGCCACTGCCACGTCAGTAGTACCAATTATTGTACCAACAKATAGTATCTCCAAGTATAAAAGAAAATCCTAGAATCTAGCCAAATAATTAAAATAAATAAAGAGGAGGAGTTAGAGGAAACTTWCAAAGCCGCATCCAAACCAAAATATGCACAAGAGCCCCAAAACCGGGCTCCCAACCAAGCTACGGCTCCAATAAGCAAAACCCTAAAAGGAAAAAGCCTCCCCCCAACTAGAACGGAACTCCGTCTCGGAGTTCAAAACAAAGGGGCGGGGTTGGAGGGTAAAAGAAAAGAGCAAACATAAAGTACATAGCCTCCACCTCAAAGCATAAGCTCTAAAGACCGAAGTCTCGAGCAAAACAGTAGCCAAATGGCTAATACAAAAAACAAAAACAAGCACACAAAAAGCAAAACAAAAGACACGAGACTACAAACACGCACTCAAACAAAAATAAAAGAGAAAAGAAGAGAAAGTGAAAGGACGAAGCCCTCAGGGTGCCTTCCGAAAGCRCTTCTTTAACGTCACTAGCTTGACGTACTCACCCCATCAAGGGGGATCAAATACATGAAACTCAATGATCCTTTGGAAAGCTCGGTCCTCATAGTATGGCTTGAGACGATGTCCATTGACTTTGAATGAGGAGTCAYGCTCCTTGTTCCATAGCTTAATCACTCAAGATGGAGTGAATTAGGGCATTCGTTTGTCGACTTCCAAAGTCAGGGGACCAGGCGCAGGAAGTTTTCTTAAATCTTGTAATAGTTTAGGTCGGACAACCGGAACTAACCAGTTATAGTCTATATGTGGTATATGTTAAATTGTAATAAAGGACACTCTTGTAAGGTTATTCTGGAGAATTGGTAGACACTCTCTTTTGGGAGATTTCTTTATCTTAAAGATCACGCTTGTGGCATTATGCTTAACGTCGGGTGTTTTTGACATATTCTTGGATTGATTTATTGGAGACTGATAGTTAGCATATATAGAGTGGCGTTCAGAGGCGCGGAGGTGCATTTCTTAAGCTATGGAGGTGTCTTCATTAACGATATCATCCCTGATTTAATTTTCGGGAAATGTGGGTATGCGATTGGATAAAGATGTTTTATTCTGGCACAGGGACTATAAAATTGCACATATGGGATTTTCTGGTTGTTTCAATTGTAGGAAGCAAATATGGGAGGTAAGAAAATATAGGCAAGGACTTGACAGGTGGAGAACAAAAGAAGAATGCTTATTTGGTGAGTAGTTGTTAGACATAGATAGATTTTGGAAAAGTGGGAGGTCTTATCATTGGGTTAAGGGATTGGCGCAAAGAACGGATATTGGTTTAGTTTGGCAATTTGGTTCGGCGCTACTTTTAAAGATCTGATTCTATATTGGTATCTGAGTAATTTGCCGCAGAAAGGGTTGCGTAGGTTGGGTATTTTTTGAGAGGGACTGCTTTGATATGGGTGGTGGTTTACATGAGGTATTGGACGATTTAATTGGGGCCTTGTTCTGGCTTGGTGATATGCTAGGCCAAATAACAACTATTGCTGTTATGCTTACTTTTTCCATGACTACATACTTGAGAAGAGTTACATATCAAAGCTGGGAATAAATAGGAAGGATTTATTCGTTAGCTAAGAAATGGGAATTACAATACACATGATACCGCTAGACACAAATTGGACACTATGCTCTAATCTTATTGCATTCTCATGGCCATTTGGTGATTATTAGTTGGTGAAGAAATTACTCCACTTTATTAGAAACTAATCAAAGGCGTAACAAAGGAGTATTATTTCCCTTAGAGGAGGGAAAAAGACGCTAATCATACCAAACATCAAAAACCTAAGCTCAAGAATAGCATTTTTGGGCATTTGTCCTTTTGGAAATGTTCTTGGTCCTGACTGGAATCTATGCACAGTGGTTCACTATACTTCCAATGATCATGGAGTGCAAGGCCCATATATCTCGGGTAATATTCCTTGCGTTTTATCCGTGGCAAGAATGTCCACACTAGGAACAGAAGTGAACACATTTAAAGTATCCTTGACCTCATTCACTTGGTGGGGACACATTCTTGAATAGTTTGTCCATCTTTTGAGAAGATTAGGGTCTCCCAATTATATCATTACACTCTCTTTTGGATCTTCCTCTCGTATTCTTGAGTATCCGGGATGATCCCGGTTGGAGGGTAGTTATACAATAATCTGCATACCAGGGAGCTTATATATGTGTTCAAGGCGTTAAGATCATTTTTCCTTTCAACTCTTCACAATTGGGAGATATCCAAATGGAGTCCCTCCTTCAATCCTAGATAGCTGATCGTTGCGTGGTTTTCGCCCTTTCCTTGTTCGTTTCATAATTTTGTAGGAGCATGACCAAGGATAAGTCTTGTTTGCATCTTTTCGTTGATCAAATATTAGATGCGGCATGGTTCGTATACACAATACGTGTTTTGACGCCAATCAAGTAGTCGGAATTTATTTTAAAAAGTTTCGAACACCGCCAAGGAATCCTTTTCCGTTATTGTGTAATTCTTTTTGGGATGTTCAATGTTTTGGAATGTAGTAGATCAGTACAACTTCTTGTCCTTCCTATTGCCCAATTACGTTTCGATTGTCCCCAATCGTAGCTCACAATCAATCAATGGTAAAGAAATAAGGGGCTTGGATATTGGTGGTGAAATGAGAGCCTTTTTGAGAAGGTTGAAGGTTGCAAACATTCCTCATCAAAATTTTAACTCGGAATCTTTATGAGGAGAGCTTTCAATGGTTTTTGGCAATTTGGTGAGAAATCTTGTATCTACTATAATCCGGCATGTCCAAGGAATGACTTAAGCCCTTACGTTCGTTCGGAGGAGGTAACTATTTCAATGATTCAACCTTGGCTTATCACCTCTATCCCATTGTGAGATATTTTTATGGCAAGGAATATCTCGCAGCTCAATGAATGGATTTTCCGAATTCCAGAAAATTTTGCCTTTTCACATCTCTCAAACTTTTCCAAGTTTTCAAGCAATTTTATAAGACTTCCTCCGACGTAGAAATCATACATCAAGACTCATGTGCTAATCATATCTCAAATATGGTATCATAGCAACGTTGAAAAGTTCTTAGAGAATACAGACAAAAGGATACTATTATAGGCAAATTGTCCATAAGGACATGTAAATGTAGTCTTTTCTTGGTCACTCGGGTTGATAAGGGATTTGAAAGAATCCCCAGAGTAACCATCAAAGAAATAATGTATTATGTTTGGTTAGTCTTTCATAGCATTTGAATAAATAGGTGCAGAGGGAAACGGTCTTATTTGGTGAGGCATTAAATTTTTCCGAAATTCTATGGCACATCTCAAACAGAACACCTAGTTGAGACAATTCACTCTTTCAATTTCACTACTGTCATTTCCTACTATTTTGTAGGGACAATGGACGGGGCTCCCTTTGAGTTGCAATAGGGTAGTACCGGCCTCAAGCAACTTGAGTATTCTTTCATATAACAACCTTCTTCTCTTCCATTGAACTGGTTAACTTTGCGTTGCGGTTTCTTTATATTTGGATGGTTTTGTTCTTCCTCCAACTGGCTATGTGTTGTGCATGCATCAAGTTGGGTCTCTTTTTTTCTCTTGAGATCCCGAATCGTAATCACAATGCCCTTATTCTTGGGCGCAACACATGGAGGAAGTGACTTGGTATACTCAATGAAGAATTAACACATAAGGATAGGTCTATCCGGACATTAAAATGCTAGCTCAAAGTGGAGGCATAGCGGTTTCATTCTCACTTTTTTGGCTTCTTTTACCCTTGTCCTTTCAATGATCCATAAGGCGTTCTCGTTGCAACTTGTCTTGCATCAACTCCCATCTTTTTTTCAAGATCTTTGCTTTGCTCATCGAGGAACCTTTTCAATAGCTCATCTCGTTAAGAGTGCTACTATTTCGGTTGTTCAACCAAAAAATTTCGAAGGAGATGTTAGTAATATAGTTATTTTGCATTATGTAAATGGTTATAATGGTGTCAATCATAGCAAATATCATTCACTAATTGATTGGGATGGGGGATACTTCATAGATTTTGTTTAGGTCAAGTGATTTTGTTCTTTACAAATTATGAAAAGATTCCTTCATTCTACATCATGATGCCATTTGGCGTGGTAAGAATGGTCCGTTACCCGAAATTTCAAATAATAAGGGTGTTTCATCTCTTTTCAATTTCAACATATGAAATCAAGGGAATTAAATGCTTCCCTTACTTAAATGGCAACATCATTGATTTACTCTCGGGAACAGGACGGATTATCGCAATTGGAGAGTATAGAGCCGGGAGCATTCCCATGTAACCTCTATAGACCGAGAAAGGCAAAAATACATAGACGCAAATCAATAAGGCATTGAAAATGACATAGTAAACTGAACAGAGTATTAGCTCCCATCTTACCTTAGGAGGGATGGTCTTTGGAAGACCGCAGTCACAATGGTCTGATAAGGTCAAGTTTAATACATAAAGACTTTTCCATTTTAAGAATTTCTTGAGAACATAGAATAAGCGGGGATTTGTTGTATTGTCCGTAAAGAGATAGTATGTGGATTGTTTAAGCATTCTAGGAACTTTTACTATTATTGCAAATCAAAGCTCTATAATGTAGGATTTTTTGGGGGTAGGGGAGTTTAGGCTCATCCTCAATAATTGGGGTTCTAGATCCTTTCTTTTCCCTTACTCTCATCATTTCTCCTTTTCTTTTTTCATTTGGCCAATAAGTACGCATGGCTTTCATTTCCTCGTGATTTTCTTGATCTTAATACAATTTGGTGTTCAATTTATCGTCAATATTCATCGTCTCAAATTCGGTTAGTTTTCCCCTCTAGTGTGACAGCTTCATTTCCTAGTTCAAACTTGGGCTAGGGAAGGTGGGTTGAAAAGATTACGGCTCGATAGGCTTGGAGCAATTTCGAAAGTTGGTTTTTGTCAGCATTTTCAATTGAAATTCTTGAGCCATCGGTCTCGACTTGAGGGTGGAAAGGAGGGTTTGATCCAAGAAGGGTTCTTAGTGACATTGGGGTTGATGTGATTATTGGTTGTTAAAGTGTTTGGGTATTACCTGTTGGTTTTGACAAACTAGTAGGGGAAATGCTTATAGCTATCTGAGAATTCGAGGCATTTTGAAAATTTTCTTTGGTCCCCTCTTTCCTTGGGCACTGGAGTTCAAATATTGCTCGGGGCCACATTGCTATTTGACCTCCCATAGATGTTGTTGGTTAGAACCTTGGTTTTTAACCTTAGTTTTGATATTAAAATTTTTTGAGTAGTGGCTTTGTTTCAATAACATATGGATCACATTAGAGCCAATATCATAAAATATAAAAATTGCGCTGAGTCATAGGGGCAACACCACATCTTAGGGGTATAGTAGCATTGAGAGAACTTCCCATATTAAATCATTTGGGTCATAGGCATTATTTGGTCAGCACAAGATCATGTATCGAATTGAATGCTCCATAGCATATCCTTTGTTCTTTCGTCAGCATATGAAGCATTATTATAAGCACATAGAAAGATGATATAAGAAACAATTTTCAAAGAAATATATTATTAAACATATTAAAAGGATGGTGAAGGATTCCTCCGTGGTTGAATGTGTTGAGGGGCCTTAGGGAGGGAGATTCCCTCATTCTCCAAGTCTTCTCCAGCTATTGACTTAATGCTTCAAGAGCTTTTCCAAACCTCTCATTTCAATGGCAGTTGAACTCTCGTTCTTTAGTCTCAATTTCTTGGCAGTCACTAATATTGTCGATCACATGTGATTAGGTGATCTCTATTATGACCTCAATTTCATCTATAGTGCGATTCATAATTTTGGACCTCCGTCCAGCGTCCAACTTATTTTGAAGCATATGGTTAGACGCATATAGAAGATTTGGAAGAGTAACATTTGGGGATCCATGATGAGGGGATCTTTGGTACTCTTGGAACGCTCCCAAGCTTATTCTCCTAAGTTCACCTCATTTTGTTTGAAACTTTGGATTTTGTCGAAGCTAAACGGTTTTTTTGTGGGGGGAAACTTTTGTAAGAAAGCTTTCGTTGTTTTCCTCTCAAGTTGTCACGAGTTGGGTTTTCACTCCTTCTCGGCAATCCATGGCCTTTCGGCTAGGGAAAACTCACATAACTTGAGCTACATGTATTTGAGCTCCCCCACTCTTAATGTGTCAAGAATAATGCTCTAACTCTTCTTTCATGTGTTTATGGGGTCTCTCCTTTCAAACCATATAAGGGTTGGATCGATCAACTTGATCAGTTGGAGCCGGATTTCAAAAGTTCTTTATTGAGGGTATCTTATTGTTTGTGATGAAATGAGCTGGAGCTCCGCATTTTCTTCAAAGATTAAGCATTGAAAAACTTTTCTAAATCTCTTTGCTTCGAACATACAACAAATTGTTCAACAGAGTAACATAAAGTAAAACTGTACTTTCAAGTGAATTAAAAATAATGAATGAAACAAATGAATTCAAATCTTTGCCTTGGATTTAAAAAATTTAAACTTTGCATGCAATGAAAATCTTGTGAATGAAGCAATTCAACTTTAAGTGAAGTTGGAAAATCCTTTTGTTTTTTTTTTTGATGAAAAAGCAAAAAAACATGTTGATTCTCGTAAGAATAAACTGCCCTCCGGTACGTGCCAATTGACGGGTGCGATTGGTCGTTGAGGGATGGAAGCAAACCGGTGAACTTTCCAATGAAATTTATAACCGACACTACTAGCTATAACAGTAAAGTAGCAGGAAGGGTCGATCCAGGAAAAGGTAAAGGAGTTTAAATCCGAACTTAAATAACTTGGGCAGCAATAAAAGACTTTGAAAAGGGAAATTTTGGTTGAAAATAGCTAATGGAAAAAACTTGATTTAAGCTTTGAAAAAAATATTCTAATTACTAGGAGAATCTAGTTGTCACTTCTATAGTTAGGATAATGCAATAAAGTGTGTGGTTCTTCTCCATCAAAAAGGGTTATTGGCAATCATGGTTTGGAAATTTAATTATATTTTATCAATTCACTACTCTCTCAATACAAGTTCAACCGGTCTTTCAAGTTTATCTAGAATTGAACAAATGAAGAATCAAAAGAATGCGAAGTATCCTCACACACAATCCTTGAAGGGTTGAATCAGCCCATCTCTCCCAAAAACAATGGGTGGGCAAATCCAAAGGAATAAGGTTTGAGAGAATCAATTTTTCAAGCATATGGTGATTAGAGAGAACAATTTATATCTCTTGGATTTAAAGATTTAGAAGGTGATTTAGCATCTAAGTTGGTAAAGACTATACGATACATGCTTAGAACTTGAATAACATGAAAACAAAGGAAAACCATGAATAAGAAGCATTAAAGAAGAATTGTATAAAACAAAAAGGGTATCATAGATCACTTTATCTCAACTTTATACTTCCTCACTTATGCAAACCTAAACAAAAACTTCACAAACACAGTAAGAACAATCTAGTAATACGAACGTCAAAAGAAAGTTTAACAATCCCACAAAAAGTTGCAAAAACGAAGATTAAAGGCAAACTATATAAGACAACAATAAAATGAAGTGTAGCGAAGAAAAGGAATTACGACTTCGAATTCTAGGTCAAAAAGCATATAAAGAAGAGAAGAAGAAGAGAAGAAGAAGAAGAAGAAGCAAGAAGAAGAAGAAGAAGAAGAGAACAGAAGAAGAAGAAGAAGAAGAAGAGAAGAAGAAGAAGAGAAGAAGAGAAGAAGAAGAAGAAGAAGAAGAAGAAGAAGAAGAAGAAGAGAGGAGAAGAGAAGAAGTTAAGAAGAAGAAGAAAGAAGAGAGTAAGAAGAAGAAGAAGATAGAAGAAGAAGAAGAGAAGAAGAAGATAGAGAAGAAGAAGAAAGAAGAAAGAGAAGAAGAAGAAGAAGAAGAAGTAAGGAAGAAGAAGAAGAGAAGAAGAAGAAGAAGGAAGAGAAGAAGAAGAAAGACAGAAGAAGAAGAAGAAGAAGAAGAAAGAAGACTTGTAGAAGAAGACGAAGAAGAAGAAGAAGAAAGAAGAAGAAGAAGAACGTAAGAAGAGAGAAGAAGAAGAAAAGAAGAAGAGAGATAGAAAAGAAGAAGAAGAAGAAGAAGAAGAAGGAAGAAGAAGAAGAAGAAGAAGAAAAGAAGAAGCTATATTGAAGAGAAGAAAGCTATTAGAAGAAGACTTTTTGTAGCAACTTGAGAAGGAAGGAAGAAGAAGATGATGATGAACATGAGGAAGAGAGAAAAGAAGAAGAGAAGATGAAATGAAAGAAATGATGAAGCTAAAAGAAATCTAAAAATTTCTAAAATGTAACTAAAATAATCTCTATACTTCTACTCTCATCTTCAGGTTCCTCAACATTTCTGTTCTTTGGGTCTATCTCCACAATGGCTTTCCCTTTTCCTTTAGCATTAATCTCAAGGTATCCTATTTGGAGCCAAGTCTTCTTTTCAATATTTGAGTCATTTTAGGAGGAAGTTCTTTCAGCTAACTTCAAACTGGCACTTCTTAGGATCAATTAAATGTTTAGCATAAATTAGTAAGTCTAACTCAGCGGGTATCAGTATATGTCACAATACCTTCTCTTAAACTCTTGAGATGGTCTATCTTCTCCGCGAAGTGCTTGCCTCAAAGCATCACATATTGTAGTGGCATTCATCCAAACACGTGTACTGAGTCAGAAATTTAATGGGTCCATCGAGCAGGGGTAACTTCAAGTGTAGAATTTGGGATTCCTAGTTTTCTCCCTCTATTGCATTTGCCGAATGCAATGCGCGTTGTAACTTGGGAATTATTGTGTAAAGGGATATGCTGAACTTTCCCTAAATTGCTATCAACACTTGAATGGGAATAAGGTCAACGCAGTTAAGCTACAAACGTTATGGAGACAAGCGACTATGCACATACTCTAATACCAGATTAAAAAAAAGGAAGTCCACGTAGTGCGGCAATGCACGTCAACAAGGATAAGTAATCACTCAGCTTGAGACTTCTTGACAATGGACGTCTTTATGGGAAAAGAATCCTTAGTAGAGAAATTATTGATAGGATTCTTGGGGCGCTCAACTAAGGTCAAAACGCTCATAGTGAATTTTGGCCAAGGAAGCAGGATGTGGTAATATTTTAGTATCAATCAATCACAAAGCAGATATTTTTGTATAAAATGCACTCTTTTGCAATATACAAGAGCAGGAATATTGTACATGATGCAAAACAGGGCATGCATAAAAGGCTATGTGCATCCTTTTTTTAAAGACACGCTCGCACATGCATGAATAATACTCCGTGCACACAGCATATGGTAATCTAGCCTCGCATTAATACTCAAACATTAGAAATTGATGCTGCAGTGACAATCATTCGGCATGCATGAAAATAAATAGAAGCGCAAACAAGCAAATCATAATTAAAATACGTTAAGGTAAATTGCAGTAAAGAGGGCATCACTAGATTAATGAAATCTAGGAGCAGTGTCAATTTTCCACATATTGCTATTGCGTCGTGAATAGTTTGGCAAAGTCTCAAGATCGTCATATTCATCAAAAGTGACAAATATTAGGAGGGATTCAAGGGAGACTTACAACAGGGCAGGCAATAATAAACCATAAAGTTCTCAGGGCAAAGGAAAAATTTCCTTGTCTAGAAGATGAAGCAGTGCTAAGTGGGGTCCAAGTGATGGCTTATAACAGATAAGAAAGGTTTGTATCGAGCTCGTGGTTACGCCTTTCTTCGTGTCATGAATTAAACGAGTATAGAAGCAATGTAAGAGAGTTTTTAAAGGCATAGGGGTAGTAATGTAATGATTAGGGCATGCAGTAACTCTATTTAAAGGAATTAAGCGAACAAATTGCGTAAAATCGAAAATTGAAGACAAAATAAGCTCAATTCTGGGGCTCGTGATTACCTCGCTGGGAGCTATTCGCCTGTTATTGCTTTTTGGTGAATTTTGCTCCTTTGCTTAAGTCCATGCACTTATTGGCCATGCAAGAAGAGTTCTTGGTCCAACCTAGTTTCCTGCATTTTCTCAAAACGCAAGTACTACTCACAAACTCAAGAGTTCGACGTTGCTTAGAATTTAATGAATCTGCATTGCATATAGTTAGCAAGTTGGCTTTTGCAAGTTAATTGTAATAATAAAGCTGCGGTTTACAAGAATGTAGCTATGTTAGAGGTCATAATGCAGTGCTTGGCATATACAGTGTTTAAGCAAGCAATCATGTCAAGACTAGAGTCGGTAAGTAAGAAAAAAGTCACAATAGTCTAATAATAGGTCAGGCTAAGTCTAATCACAACCTACATGCAAAGCTAGGGTCACCTCCTTCTTACAAGTGACAGGTAATTACTACTTTCGCGACACTGAAAATCCGAGTGGAAAGCTAGCACCTGTAGAATTACTTTTTATTATCCTTCTACCTTGTAATATGGACAGTTCGAAAAGAAATATAAAAAAATACAACTACCCCGATAAAAAGGAATAACCTTCCCTCTTATTAAGGATCCTCTGCAAACCTAAAGAACACGAGGTAAGACTTTACTCTTTCTTTCCTTAAACTTCTTTTTTCGGGTGCCATTTTTATGCTTAGGGGCATTTTTGGTCATTGTGCATGACTTTGGAAAGTTGGTTGGATATCCCGAGAAGTCGAAACATTAAACGCACGGGCTTCGTGGTAAAATGTGGCCCCGAGAAAGGTTCGAAACCGAGCCCAAATAGCACTAAACTCGCGCAATTAGCAGTGGTTTCCTCATTTGGCTCAATTTGTGCTTATTTTGTTGAGTTTTCGTGCAGCTTTTATTCATTTGCATTTTCTCTTTGCTTTGTTGTTGAAACTCTGCTCTAAACGTTAATTGTTGCAATTGGAATTGCTTGGAAGGTCTTTTGCTCATCCAAATCCAAATTCATGTAAGTTTTCCTATCAAACTTGAATTCATTGTAAGTTGTAATTTAATATCAAACTATGTCATTTGATTATGTTGTTCAATTTGTGCAATTGAATTGGGGTTTCTCCCTTGCTTGTGTAAATGCTTGAAATTTTCGGAACTGATTTGGTCTAATTCATGCTTATGTGAGTCTATTGGCAACTTGTTTTTATCAAATTTGGTGCAATTTGAATGAGTGTTGCATTTGTACTTACTATTGAGAAGATGATGTAATAGTAGCTTGCCATGGGCCATGTTTTGTGAATTTATGATATACTTGCTTATTCTTGCTTGTTGATGATTAGAATAAATTTCCATGCCTATTTGCAAATGGGTGGATGCAATGTTGTTTACCATTTGTAAGTAGTTAAAGCTTGAAAATGTGCATGTTTAAATGGTGATTGCTTTAAAATTGGGGATTATGGGGTAATGGCGAATCGTATAACACTCCTTGAAATCCTCGTTGAATATAGAGTTTGTAGTGGTTGTACATTTCTGTTTAGCCTGTATATTCTTGGGGAGAGAAGTTGCTCTTTCTCACCCATTGGTTTGCTTTTCCTATTGTTCGATTGCTAGGATTGTGCATTTTTCGGCATAGGTTGCGTCGATTAGTTTTAAGCCCCGAAGTGTTCGTTTGTATGCAGATGTTGTTTTTAGCGCAATTCTGTGCCCGCATCGTTGTTTTCTGAATTTCGTCTTTCTATTTTTCTTGTAGCATGGCAGTCCGAAGAGGGAAACAGGGTGCGGAGTTCTGAGAGACTGGAAAGGTGACGATTGGGAAACTCTAGGTGTTGTTGCTTCCTAATTACATCTTCCATTCGTACCGAAGGAATGGACGGAGTTAATGTTTTTTATGTCTTACCACTTCGTTTTGTTTAGCTTGTATTTTTGTGTTAATCTTTGTGGCAGAGTTGACTACCGTACTCGGAGGTACGGAACTTGCTACATGATCGACGATTTGTTGCGGCAGATGGTTCTTTGGCGTTGTGGAGTAGTATTGGGAAAAAGTGATTTAGTTCTTATGCGATTGCGAATCTAGGAATCATCCAATTATGACGAGGAGTCGTATTCGATTGCTCCCATGATCCGCGTTGTGTTTTGGTTTGATGGAGTGGTTCTGGGTCCACGCACTTTCATTCCAGGGGGGGGGGAAATGTCATTGACCGCGCATAGCTGATTTGCTATGCTTGATATATTGGCTTGTGACTAGCTTGGTCTTTAAGATTATGAGATAAGCTTTTCTAATCTCGTTTGGATGAGTGGTTTTGGGTCCGATTGCTTCTCGTTGCGAGCTGAAGAGTGTGGATCAACAGGCGTCAGCAAAGCGTGCTCAAGGATGGTCTGGAGTTGGTAGGCACATCTGATAGCGCAGTCAGTCTAGGTTTTCATCCTGGTGATGCTATGCAACGGCTTTGTTTCTAGATAAGGGGCTGGGGTTTAGTTAGAGTTCAGCTTGCTTTCTCCCCAATTCTGGAGGATCTTTCTGTTGTTCTCCCTTATGATTGGGTGGATTGGCTATGTGCTGATGCATTCGATAGGTTTGTGCTGCGTCAGTAGATGGTGCATTCTTGGCTACTTGTTGTTGGAGAGTGCTTGAGGTAATTTTCTTTGACTTTTATTGGCTTATTGTATTTGATTTACCTTTGTTGGATGATCCTGTTAGTTGTAATTGTAGTTCTGGGCGTACGAGTACTTTCCACGCATGGCCTTGGTGCTTGGGTTTTGTTCCCTGCACAGGATGCTGGTGGCTTATGATGATGCGGTGGAACCCCGGAGACACTCCGTCTTGGACTGGGACTTAGTAGCCGAGGAGAATTTCCGGTTTAAACATTAATTTTTGATATGACGCTTTGAAGGGCATCGGTGGAACGCAAGGCGAGGAGGTTTGGCTGGCAGCGGTCGATGCTTGCTAAAAGGGATGCTTCTTCAGGGGTCAAGGGCCTGTTTGGTACTTGGAGAGATATGGTGAGGCAACATGTCTTTCTGCGCTTGCAGGTGCTTAGGATCATCAAACACTATAATGGATGTGGATCTGTAGTCAAACGTTGGTAAGACTTGTAGTCATGGCAAGGCGCGTGGATGGTAACATCTTTTGCTTGTTTAGGGTAGGGCGCTCTTAAGTGCTTTATCGAAGGAGGCGCTAGGCCTAGTAAGCTCGTTGTCGGAGGTTGATGTTGTTTTTACTCCTTTTCTTTTGCATTTGCTTTGCGTTAGTTGTACCTAATTTTGCTTGG
>SNQN01012667.1:0-15282 GCA_008642245.1 Bassia scoparia
TGATAAAAGTAGGCTCGTTGCTTACATTAATTTGACTCGTCTTTCTCTAACAAAGTTGCTCGGAGCTTATATTATCCTTCAAATAATCTATATTCTGAGAGAAGTAAACCTTATAGCATGTAAATCAACATATATAGGTTGATTCTATATTGATAGGATATAATTAATCATGTCACTATTAGATAAAACTTGTTGAATGAATATTATGGTTTATTTATCCAAGGATATAGTTTGTAAGAGTTTATCGTATGTTAGGATATTTTCATTAAAAAAAAAGCTCGTATAACGACGGAAAATTAGGGACGGATTAAATCCGTCCCTAATTTTGGGACGGAATTTTTAATCCGTCACTAATTAAGGACGGATAAAAAATTCGTCCCTAATTAGGGACGGATTAGGAATGGATTTTGGAATCCTTCCCTAATTGTATGGTGTTTGTAGGGTTGAGTTCAATTGCAAAAAATATAGAAGATTTAGGGACGGAAATCCCAAATCCATCCCTAATTTAGGGACGGAAATCACGGATTTGGGATTTCCGTCCCTAAATTAGRGACGGATTTTAATTTTCCTCCCCTAAATTTGGAGGGACAAATTTTTTGAAATCCGTCCCTAAATTTGGAAAACAAAAAAAAATGGAGTATATATTAGGGACGGATTTCAAAAATCCGTCTCTAAATTAGGGATGGATTTTCAAAAATTTGTCCCTAAACTCCCCACTCCTTTTGCCATTAAACGTCTAATAAAAATCGTAAATTTAGCAACGGATTTAGAATCCGTCCCTAAATTTAGAGATGGATTTTGGAATCCGTCCCTAAATTAGAGAATTAGAGACGGATTTTGGAATCCGTCCCTAATTCTGGAAGCAGATATTTACAAATTTTGGCTATTAAAATACACAAGTTGATCATTGGAGTAGTTGGTTAGGGCTTTGGTTGGTGACTTTGAGGTCATGAGTTCGATTCCTCTTAGGTGCTGCATGATTTGCTATTAATACTTGATTTGTTAGTGGTTAAGAGGTGATTAATAGTAATCATCCCAACTTTTTATTTTTTTTTTTATTTTCAATTAGGGACGGAAATAAAAAATCTGTCCCTAAATTTAGGGACGAAAATTGAAATCCGTCCCTAATTTAGGGACGGATTAATATTCCATCCCTAATTTAGGGACGGATTAATATTCCGTCCCTAAATTTCCGTCCCTAATTTAGGGACAGAAATTCCAAATCTGTCGCTAATTTCACTTAGCGGATGAAGTTTAGGACGGACATAATCCGTCGCTAAGTCGTCCCTAAAATACTTTTTTGTAGTGTTTTTAGAGAATAATTTGCTAGGAGTTGATCTTATTGTATAGTATAGTCGGATAATGAAAAGGTTAGTCGTTATTCTAATTGTTAGGGCATTTTAATGCGCTAAGGCTTAACGGCACAATGAAAATTACATGCTTCTTTTTTCTTTATAAACCATTTTATTTAAGCTGGCAAAAGGAAAGAGATCTCAGTCCTAGGAAGGTTATCACTTATTCCTAAGTATTGTACTCCCTTATTCCTTTTTTTTATACAATTGAAATAATGTGAATAACATTGTTTTTAAAGCATACGGTTTATTGTGCTTTTTTACAATGATATCATGTAAAAAAAAGTTTTACTATAATATACACGACTACCTAATTTTTAGTATACGATTTCTAAATCACTGCTTTAGTTATTTTTTTCTACATCATAAAACTGAAGTTTGATATCTTCTCACAATGTAACTAAATAGTTAATTTTAACCAAATATGATAATAATATAAAATTAAAAAATTAAAAAATCAAAAAATTTTAAAAACCACACTTGGCCAAACCGCACACTACCAACCTTCAACCATCTTACCATTTTCCTAGCCTTCAACACGACACTCATCGCGCACCACGCGCCTTCGACCACACCTCACCCAAAACACCCAATTCGCACCCCAACCACCCAAAACAACATAATCGAGCCACCAAACCCCTAACGCCCCTCCCACCCCCAAAAAAAAAAACCATATTCGAACCCCCCTCCTCCCAAAACCAATATTTGAGCCCGCCCCAATCGAATTTCACCAAAAAGATTGAAAAAAAATTTGAAAATTTGAAAATTGATTCAAGAATTAATTCGAAAATTGAATTTGGATTGATTCGAAAATTTAATTGGGTTTTGGTTCAAAAAATTGATTTTGGGGGTTGTGTTTTGAATGAGAGAGGTCGGTTGAGTTCGAATTGGAGAGGTGGCCTGCGTCGTATGGTAGGGGTGCGAGTGGTGATTGGTGGTGAAGAGTGGTGGGCGTGGAAGAGTTGAGGATGGATTTGTTTGGGAGTTGGGGGTGGTGGTGGGCTGTGGGACGGAGGGGTTTTCTTTTGGGTTTTTTTCTATTTTTATACAAAAAATTTAAATTTAACCATGGTTTAACAATTAATATCTTATTTGTTGTGGACAGGTTTTGACTTGAGTTTATATTGTAGAAAAAACAGTAAGTGTATATGACAAAATCGTAAAAGACCAAGTGATATATTAAAGCTCGAGCCCTAGGGTAACAGTACCTCACTTATTTAAGATTGTTGTACTCCTTATTCCTTATTTATTATTAAATATATATTTATAATATATATATTTTTATTATATTATATATATATATAATATATACTAATATATATATAATAAAATATATGAAATGATATGTTTCAAGATGTATTTTTGCTTTTACAATGGAATATGTAAAATAAACAAAAACTTATCCTCCTTATTATGTGTCACCTTTCTTAAATACTTTAGCACACCATCCTATCTACACTTTTATTATGCATGTTCCAATTTCGTATAATTGTAAGTTTGTAACTAACTGGAAATCACATCTTAATTAACAATAAGATAGTTGCAGCAATATAAACTACATCCAAACTTCCCGATAATTGATTTAATCAAATATCATAACACTAATTCCAAATTCGTTCCCATTTATTTTCAGCATCGGTCAACCAAATATATGATAGAAGCTAAGAATTGTAACAGTTAATTATTATAAATGCTCCAAATTGCATATTTTGTATTTTGTGAAAATTTTATTTGAAAAATGAAGCATCAAATTTTTACATTATGATGAATTGCTTTAGATTATTTCTTCTTGCCCCCCTTCTGCTTTTAATCCATTACACAATAAAGCAATGTTCTCCTTAATTGAGGCACAGAACTTAATTTATTTTTTTCAACTAAGCTCCCAAAAATATTTTACAAGCGTTAATATTGTACGATAGTATTAGTTTGCAAAACCATGTTATCGAAATGTATTCCGCGGCATTCTCAAACTTATTAAGTTCTCTCTATTATTTTGGCTTTTCAACTTTTTAACTTCATAATTCTTCATGCATAACTTTCAAATATATATTGTTCTGCATATAAACAAGCTACTATTGGTTAAGCGGTATTTGTTTTAATTCAAATTATAATTAAATAAATTAAACCAAAAAAGAAGGGTTTCTATCTAAGAAACCTTTTTAAAAAAACGTCCCATATCCCATAATATGATTGGCTGGAATTGCATTATATCTTATCCATGGTTTGATGTCGGAAAATTTATGATTCACCCGGAAAAAAAAAGATTATATATCCACCTAGGCATATTTTAAAATGGTTATAAAGAAGTCACATGATTTAGTACTATAATGATGACGGGATGAGTGAATACTTGAGTGCATAGCTCTCTTTTCTTCCGTTTCAAAAAAGGTTATTCTTCCTTTTTAATTCATTGATTATATTTTAAAGATTTTGGGACATGCTTACTTTTTTAAAGATTTTTTTTGGGCAAATAATACCAGTTACAATGTAAGGTTATTCATTAGTACAGGAAGATCTAGTATATCCACACATTTTTAAAGTGTTTGTAAAGAAGGTCAACTTGATTTATACTATATGATGGCGGTGGATGAGTGAAACGGTGCATGGTTCTTTTTCCTTTCAAAAAAGGTTATTCTCTTTTTGTATCTCTATTGATTATCTTTTTGAATTGGAATTGGCTTACTTTTTAAAAGGTTTTTTTGGGCAATAAACCAGTATAATGGTAAGAGTGGGGATGGGCTTATATTTGAGTGATGTATTATGGTGATGTCTTCAAAGGAAAGAAATTAGACCAAATTAACTTACTTTTCGATTCAAAATGGAAAGAAAAAAAACGCAAAAAAATTGTAAAATCCAAAAAGTTAAAATGATAAGTTAAACCATGCAAATAGCGAAATCATGCCATGTAAAATGCAAGAGAAAAACAAACAAAATCCTAGATTAAAATAGGACAAAAAATAGCAAAATGCAGCAAGTTTAAATCAAAGTCTAAAATAATCACAACCCAAGCATATTCGAGAAATAGCATAACTCTTAAAGAATTAAAGTCATAATCACTTGTTTAGTTGAGCAATTTATTCAAAAGAGATGTAGAGAAGAGAAGAGATAGTAATAAACAATGTGATTTTCTTATTTAGTGAACTGATAGCGGCAAAAAAGAGAAGAAAGATAAAAGAGAGCAAATGTGTAAGACAAAAAATGTGTCTCTTCTGAAAGATTCTCTGCAGCCTTAGAAGTTGCTTGATGTTGCCGGAGTAACTATTTTAAACTTGCTAACACCTAATAACACCATTTTTTAGAACTAGGCTTGGTCACAACTTTAGCAGCACGGGGCGCATGAGTTGCCGTTTGATACACGAGAAGCAGATGCCAAGCTAGAACAGGCGATCACTCGACCTTAGGTCAAAATATAATGATTAAATAAACACTTCTCTTAGACTAAGGATTTTACTGTAAACTAACCAACTTCTCATACTAGGCTTAAAGGAATATTTATGTAAGAACGAGGTCAATCTTTTATCTATGTGTTCCGCATTGTAATGGTTAAAAAAGGATAAAAATAATCTGTGCAACAGCCAAACTGAGACCGCCAAAAGAAAATAGAGCAGAAGACAAGTAAACTTATTTAAAATCACTATATCTCTTTCGACAATAAGTTTCCTAGTTTCTCAATTCATTTGGTGCTAAGTGTTTTACTAAATTAAAATAATGTCGCCAGATAATTGGCATATTCAAATTAGAACATGGCATAGCTGATATATATATATTATATATAATATATACTATAGTTATTATATAATTATATAATATATAATATATATATATATTATTAATGCCTCAATCAACTCTGAAGCTAATCTATTATATCCCACAAAGAAAATCAAAGATATGTAATATGAGAAACAATATAGGAATCAGAATCAATTTAAATAAGGATAAGGATAAACATAATCGACCCATCAAACAAAAGTGTTAGCTTGGGAAAAGACTGTAACACTATATGTGAGATGTTTTGCTAGCTATCCACTTAGCTGATATAAATTCATATCTGCAGGACACACAAAAAGGCGTTCTATCATTGTTGATTGTGTCTGATCAAGTCTTTTGAGCAAACTTGAAGTGTTAAAAGAGTAGTGATCTATGATTCAGAAACCAATATGCACATTTGTAACTCTAGAAGAAATAAAATCAATATTCGGCAAGTCTTTAGAGTGCATGTAAATACAACCGTCTCAAAGTTAGATGCTTAACTAGTCCATCACATCGGCATCACTAAGAGCACATAGAACCCATGTACTCGTAATATCCATACTTTGAAGATATAATGTCCAAATTCACCCTATTATGAGTGGTCGTTCCATCTGAAGAATAATTCACTTAATATAATAGTTGTGGCCATGTGAATAAAATCACTACTTTAATCATATTCGATGAAAGTCTTGTGTATTCTTTTCTCTTGTATGTACTCTCTTAAAATATAAAATTACCATCTTATTTTGGTTTAATTTATCATTTTCATATAACATGTAGTTCTTCATTGGATCCTAACTATATATTATAATATATACTATATTATTAATATTATATATAAATAATATTATATAATATTTATAATATATAATATAATATATATATTATATATAGACACGATTAATTGTATGTATACACACCCCTTCAATTTGCATAAACAATAGTCCGATGAAATAAACGACAAAGATGCCGTCAGTGAATAATCTAAATTTTTTTTTTCCCAAAATTTTTATGTAACATAAAATACTACAGTTTCAAGTAGCGTCAGGAAGAAAATCTAGTTCTAAATCAAACAATAAGATAAGTTGAACAATAAACTACTCCAACTATTTCCAATTAATGATTTAAATCAATATCATACACACTTATCTCCAAACTCATTCCCATTCATCTTCAATACCAACCAAATATATCTAGAAGCTAAGAAATTTCGTATAATTATAAGTTCGCCAAAATTGCATATTTGTAGTCATTTGGAAATTTTATTTAAAAGATGAAGCATCAAATGTTCTTTAATTTATGTATGGTTGCTTCAGATATATTCCTCTCTGTAATAGCGAAATCATGCTCAAAATGTAGAAATTTCCAATCAAAGAAGAAACCAAACAAAATCCTAGATATAAAATAGGCAAATARCAAAATGATGCAAGTTATATCAAGTCTTCAAAAAATCACCCCAACCATTCGAAAAATCAYCATAACTCTTAAAGAAATTACAAGTCAGAATCACTTTGTTTAGTTGAGCAATTTTTTCAAAAGAGAATGAGAGAAGATGAAGAGATAGTACAAAAACAATGTGATTTTCTTATTTAGTGAATGGATAAGGAAAAAAAGAAAAAGAAAAAAAGAGGAAAGATGAACAAATGCGTAAGATTAAAAAGTGTTTCTACCTTTTGAAAATTCTCTACAACCGTTGAAGTTGCTTGAGTTGCCTGAGTACCATCTCCAAAACTTGCTAACACCTTAATAACACCATCTACACTTGCTTAGGTCTACACTTTAGTAGCACGTGCCAAATGCTTAGATCAGACAGCTATAACCAGCATGCTTAGGTCAAAATAATAATGATTATATATAATTAAACACTTCTCTCAAGACTAAAGGTTAAATTTTACTATATAACACCAACTTTCATACTAAGGCAAAGGATATTTATTAAATAACGAGGTCAATTATCTATRTATGTCCTTCCATTGTCACYGTTAAAAAAAGATAAATAAATTCCCGTGCAACAACCAAACTGAAACCCCAAAAGGAAAATAGCAGAAGGCAAGTAATACACCTTAAAATCATTTATCTCTTTCATGCAATAAAGTTCCTCAAGGGTATTGTCTTAGTTCTTCTTATTGTGGTACGAAGAGTTCTGTACTGAAATAAAAAATCACTTGCGCTAGAATAATTATCATATTCAAATTAGAACTTTGCATATTGATATAACGCCTCCAACACTCTAAACCAATCTTTATATCCACAAAAAATCAATATGTATCCCTATAACAATTATAAGAATCAGAATTAAATTTATATAGAGATAAGATAAACACTTTACCACTCAAACAAGGTTAAAGCTTTGGAAGAGGCTGTCGGACTCGAATATGCGAGATGTTTAGCTGGGCCTAATTAATCCAAGTGGAGAAAGAAATTTCTAGCAAACCACAGAAAAGAGTTTTTTTATATGCAAGGGCGAAGCACGGCAATAATGGGCCCTTTGACCCCACTTAAATTAAATAATTGATATTTTTATTAAAAAATTTAGTTTAAAAATATGCAATTTGTAATCTAGAAGTACGAAATTAGCATTTAAGGCCAATTAGCAGTGTTTGCAACAAAAATAATACGCTCTTTTTTTTATCTTTTTTCAAAATTTCAATTGATGTTCACATATATTATCGAAATAAATTGATAAGACCTGAACAAAATTGATAATTTATCTTTTACTAGCTGTAAATTTTGGATTAATAAGCTGGTGAATCATATTTTTGCGTTGTTATTTGGGTGTAGGTATGTGTGTTACAATTCCTTTTCTTTGTGACTCCGGTGTGAGTACGTCTCTTAGGAGTAATGTTCGTTCATGCCAAAGGTTTGAAGGAATCAGGGACAATGTAACACCCCTAGACGAAGTCCAAGCTAATGTAATGCGCAAGTCATCGAATACAAATGCAGATGTAGGTTGTGGATGCGAATTCAATGATTTAATGTATGGTGGTACTTAAGTAGGCATTACATTCAATACAAATTACAAAAGGTATGCTAAAGCATTGGATTCGGTGTAACAAAAGTACAAGGCTCATATTCATTCGTAGCTATGACTTACGCTATGAAGCCTATGATTGACGCTTGGTTGAACCGATAAATCATTGGTTAGTTATTATATTTCGACTGTTGTTCTAGAGCACACAAATCATACTCGTATAACTAGTAATTAATGTCAAACTAGTTAAGGAGATATCAGATGGATCAGAAGTCTTAACTCCTACTCTTTGAAGCGTAAATTTCGTATTGCCACTTGGGCATTGGTATATAAAAATTCTGTCCTCGTAAACAAGCTTATATTACGTTTTGGGCTGATCGATAACTAGATAAGCATCATGCAAAAGCCCTGTCCACTTATTTTTTCCTCGCTCCCTCTTATATTCTCCATTTTTTATTTAGTTGGTCACTTACCCACTTTTCTTGTACCTAGTACGAGTAATATAAGAAGTCATTTTTCAATTCCAGCAAACTAGCCATGCATATACAAGCTTGATAAAAATGAATATCTTTTTAACCAAAGCTAGAATGAAAGAAGGAGATAGAAGTGCATGATATGGATATACACTACAACAAGCCTGCGTAATAATAGGAGACAATACCTCTACAAATGTCCCGTTCCTCATAATTATGCCTAGCGTCTAAGAGTAGAGAAAGACCCTTACATTGATCAATCGTGTTGTCTTTCAAATAAATTTAAATAAAAGACAAAGAAAATAACATTTTTTTTAAACATAAGTCTCCATACACGATAATACGTTTGCACGATATCAAAAATTATTTTCCTTCTAAACAATCATCTACATCAACTTCCGACAAATTGCCATGAGAAAAGGTGTTGTGAAATTTAACACAACATTCTCTTAACTCATTATCATCAAAAGACTTTAACTTTCTTGAATCATATAAGAAACCAAAAATATTTTCAAATGACCTCAATTCTTCAAATCTGTTTTTCAAAGAAGTAATTGCCATATCAACAACAACAAGAAAGTAATGGACTATAAATGATTCTTTGGGTGACATATTTTCATCTTGATCCTCATTGTTCTCTCCAAAGTGCTTTTTTCTTATCATACTACGCTTTGTTGGAAATATGGGTTCGACATCCATTTCAAGTGCAACACTTTTTGTAAAACCTTCTTCTCTATATTTTTCAAAATAAGAAACAATATTTTCTAAATGTTTTATTGAATCATCAATGCACATATTCTTAGATTGCATTTTTTTGCTAACCATATTTATAGCAAACAAAATATATATCATACCAAGCAAAAACTTAAAACTTCCAAATGCATTATATAAACTCTCTGCCTCGCCTTTTGTCTTTAATTTGCATCATTGTCACAAGAATCATATAATTCTGACAATGCCAATCTTATTTGAGGACATTGAAATCTAATAGCTTTGATACTCTTAATTCGACTTTCCCAACGAYTATTAGACAAATATTTCATTGTTAAACGGGGAACATTATCAAGTAAAATTTTTCATCTTTTTGTAGATCCCGAAAAGAGTGAATATAAGCGTTGTAAAACTCCAAAGAAGAAAATAGCCTTAACACAAGAATGAGCCATATCACKAAGAGTTAAATTAAGACTATGACAAGCACATGACATGTATAATGCTCTAGGATTAATTTCAAGAAACCTCTCGTGAACACCTTGATGTTTACCTTTCATATTGGAACCATTATCATATCCTTGCCCCCTAACATTATCGAAATTAAGATAAGGGCATTTAACACATCTAGCAGCTCATTAAATAGTCCCAACCCTGATGTATCATCAACTTTTAAAAATTCCAAAAAAACTCTTCAATTTTTATTTTATTGTTTGACATATTTACGCATCGAATTATAAGAGTCATTTGTTCTTAATGGCTTACATCAGGAGTACAATCAAAAATTATAGAAAAGTATTTTGCCTCCTTGATGATATTAATAATCGACTTTTTGACACTTTRGGACAAAAAAGAAATGAATTCATTTTGAATTTATGTCCAAGATATTGATAATGAATTTCTTGATCTTGAATGCGTCTCACATGATCTTGCATTATTAAATCAAATTCCGCAATCGTTTCAATCAATCCAAGGAAATTGCCATTGCTATCTTGATATAATTTTTCGTTTGTACCTTTAAATGCAAGATTTTTCTTAGCAAGACATTTCACAACTGAAAATATTCTGTGTAAAACTTGTCTCCAACGCTCCGTTTCTTTTGTAATTTGTTCTTGCAAGCTCTTATCAATTGATTCATTTTTATCCAATCTTATTCTCAATTCATTCCAAGTATTCATGTTAGTCATATGCTCAATACTATTTTCGTGTTGCTTGAGTCTTTGACTTACATGTTTCCAATCACTTAAACCATCTTTGACTTGCAAGCAAACTTATGTTACTAGAAGATTTAAACAGTTTACAACAAAAACAATCTACTTTAGGACAAATTTATATGAATAATCTCACCTTTTGGTGGTCTTCCCACAATAATCCGACTTTGCGTTAACTACAGAATAATCCCACATTTACCTCTAATCTTCCCATATTGCACTATTTTACCTCCAATAATCTATATGTCTGTCTGTCATTAGCTACATGGCTAGTTCAATTCTTCGAAATAAACAGCAGCGAGACTCGTTCATATGATCTACTCCATATGTATGTATGCGTCGAGTGTCAACCTTACATACATCAGCAGCTATTCAGCTTGTTTGCTTTATCGATTCTGGAAATCTGATTAGTAGTTAATGTCTTATTGTTTGTGTGATGGTGATTTTATATGGTGTAATTTACCAATATATACTCTTGCTGCTATTAATAAAATACTTGTTGTATTATGTTCAGTGTTAGAATGATCGATTAAATACTATTTATTGCTCATAGTGAAAATAAGTTTTTTTTAAAACTATATACGGAGTAGGTGATAATTTTATAAATAATAAATTGAAATTTCAATAAATATATACGAAGTACAAATGTTCAAGTCTAAAACTGAATTGAAATTTGATAAAAAGAAAGAAATTGAGTATTGAATGCAAGACTTTGAATATTTTATGTCGAAATCTGAACATTCGATAATGTAAATTGAAATTAATAACGAAGTTGATTGCACATACAAAAATCATAAAATTTAGGAAAATTTGTGAACAACTACCCAGTTTTTGTCAAACTTTGTAAACAACTACCCACTTTTTTTTTTTTTAAAAAACACTACATACATTATTAAACTTTGTGTACCACGACCTCTACATGTTTCAGGTGGGATAAAACACCAAACACGAGTGGGGCCCACAATGACTGTTTTCAGGCCAAAACCCTCCCTGATTTAATGAAATACACTAATACCCTTACATTACTCTTTTTTGTATTATCAAAAATCTGAAATTTTCTTTTGTTCTCAATTCTTTACAACATACAACACTATCTCCAACCCTTGCACAGACCACCATAACTTGTTTCAACTTTCCAACCCCTGTTCACGTTCTGCCGCCGTCCACCCCTGAAGCTGCGTCCGAATACACAGCCGCCCAACTTGCTCCAGTCACAACCGACCCTCCCCTCTGTCTAGCACAACGACCCTCCTCGATCTACTCCAGTCACAGTCAGACCATCCGTTCCTCCCCCCCAACCCCGTCCCAAATACAACGCCCAGCCCTGCTCAGTCACAGCCACCCTACTCTTTTTTTCTATTTTTTCTTTCTTTCTTTTTCTTCTCTCTCGTCCTCGTTCTCCCTCTCTTCGTCTTCTCTTCCATTTTTCTGTTCCTTGCTTTGATCCATTGTCCATGCTTTCCATTTTAATTTCTTTGTTAAATTAAAATCCCAAAACAAAATCAAAAGCAAGTGAACAAGAACCCCAAAAATTAAATCAAAAAACCTAAACTTACGAAAATTGTGAAATTGCAAGATAAACATTGATGAAGCAAGACTTGAATTTTTGGAGAATTCACCCAATTAGTTAAAATTCAGAAAATTTGAACACAACAGCAAGCACGCAAGACCCATCTCAAACAACACCCAGTAATTCGAACCAAATTACCCACTAACCCCCAAAATTATCGAAAATAAACCCAGAAAAATCTATTTAAATTCGAAAATATGTTTTGTCAGAAAAGAGGAAGAAAGTTGTACGATTAATGGTTTGACAGTTGAATTTCATGAGTGTTGAGTGAGGATGAGATGAGAGATAAAGATGATAGAAGAGAGGAGGTTGTGAAAGAATTGAAGGAAATCCGATTGTAGAACAAAGAAGAGATAGAAGAAGAAGAAGAAGAAGAAAAAGAAAAAAAAGAAAAAAATAATAAATTGAGTTTATGGTCATTCTACATTCTCAGGGAGGGTTTTGCCGGAAAACAAACAAGGAGTGGGCCACGTCGTGTTGGGTGGTTATTTTAACCTGAAATCAGCTAGGTGTGGGTTACAAAAGAAACATATAAAAAGTGGAGTTCTTTTAAAAAAAAAGGGAGGTATGTTTTCAAAGTGGACAAAAAGTGGCGGGGTGGTAGTTGTTGACAAATTTCCTAAATTAAATGTCAATCTTAGGAGGAGAAATAAATTTAAGGATTTATTTATTTTATATATTATTATTTTTTATTATTATATATTTATTATTTTATTATATTATTATTATTATATTATTATTATATTATTATATTATATTATTATATTATTATATTATTATTATTATTATTATATTATTATTATATTATTATAGATTAGCACTGCGCGATGCACAATTTACATAAAATATGGTAATAAAAATGGTATATATACAACCCTTAGGGCTGCATATTAGAGCTTAAAAAGGAAGGTTTTCAAAAATCAAATTCTGTTTAACCCACGTGGCCATGTCTATGGGGTTAATTTTATGATTCTATTTAACCTTATTACAATAAAATGATATTCTCATTTTTCATTACGCTTATAATTTAAACCATAAAGAAAATGTATTATACGCTATAAGTTACATCTTGATGAATTATGGTTTTTTTTTTTTTTTTTTTAAAAAATGTAGGTGTAACAAAAATGGTGATGGAAGATTATCTGGAAGAAGAGGTTCGCGAGGAATGTCGTTGATAAGAATCAGCAAGTTGTTTTACAGTAAAGTTTTCATCCTTCTAATTTCTTGTTTCATCCCATTTAAGTTCTTCCTTTAAATTGACTTGAATTTGTTATTTTTACAACAGGTTTTAGTGTTGAGTGCCTCAGCTAACAAACTAAATAGCTCAATCACAAGCGAAACTATGCAGCTTTTGATTATGGAAGATTGGACCCAGATCACCAAGGATACATAGAGTTATTCAGGATCATTTTTAATAGTCATTAGAATGGATTACCACAAACTTTTTTCCAACTAATAGCAATGCAGCAAGTGTTCCTTAGAGTCAATGTGACTTTTCGATTATGGCAGTTTTAGACTCTTTTCTACTAGTTTTTTATGTGCACGCGATGCGTGCTTAGACATGTGAAACTTGTATTTCATTATAAATGATTATAATTGATGTATCATATTACGATGTTGTATACCTAGTAATTAGCAACAATACAATAATTAGTCTTAAATGTAATTTTTTGTAAGTAAATATGATTTGAAAATTCAAAATAATTAGATATATGTTCAATTCAATTTGGAATAATATTTATTTATTTAATCTTCATTAATTAAGTCACAAATTAATGCAATTTTCATTTTTCGTTAAATAATAAGCAAAGGATAGTTTAGGCATATCAATTCATTTTTTTAAAAAAATCATTAAGGGTTAATGGTCTTTTAAGAAGGGGGACACCATCTTCTCCCCCCTTCCCTTATATAATAGAGATTTTGCAATATCCTTCCTTATTTCATGATTCTTATATGTTTTATTATTTTCAGAAAATTAATTTCGAAAATTCAGAAAATGTATTTCGAAAATTCAGAATTTATTTTTCGAAAATTCAGAAAATATATTGCGAAATTTCAGAAAATATATTTCGTAATTTATAAAATATATTTCAGATTTATTAAAAATAAAAAATATTTTATTTTTGAAGAATTTCATATTTGAAGAACTTTTAGCACGCCATCGATGTAGGTGTTCAAGAACTCCATTGAAGCGGAATGATGGACTTCGAAATTTTGAAAAACGTAGCACAAAAAAGTTTATATATGATTGGATTGTGAGAGCGGAATTTTGCTATTTTTTGGGATTTTTTTCGAAAATTATGATCACCCTATCACCTATGTCGTCAGTCGCCATCGTTAATGGAGTTTGAAATCATATGGCTCAAGGAAGAAGAAGACGAAGGTTGATGGTAACTACTATYCGTTTAGGGGTTTGCGTCAAATTCAATTTTAGGTCATTGCCAACATGTACGATGGTCACAACCGGAAAATACAATTCATGAATGAACTCCGATTGCAACTTGTCATATTTATGGTTATTTCTAATGCTTGGTGCATGCGGTCATAACCAAGTTATAACRAGATGTAAATAATTTTGCCACACAAACGGTTCGAGCACTAATCCAATCTTTTTTTAAGGCCAGGTTCGTTACAATTTAAGCAAATTAAGTTACAAAATTTTCAAATTATTGTATGTGATTTTTTGAAGAAGTTTCCCTTATAGTTGGAATAATATGTTTTTATAATTTTAAGTAATTTCAAATCTTACTCAACCATTCCAAAACAATGATAATCTAATTTAAGTAATTTTTTGATAAATATCTTTACCTTAATTCTAGTCTTATTTTTAGGAGATATAATATACAATCTTTTGAGATTATTATACGTGGTTTTCTGAAAATTTTTTATTTTAAGTTACAAAATTAAGAAAATTGAATACAATACATTCTTTGCATTTGATAATGATGATAAAAGATAAAATAAGGGTGACAATGTATAAAACTATATTGACAATTTTTGGAGTAATGAGTTATACACATAAAATGGTGATAATTTATTTAAAAAGAGAAGAAGGCTCGGGTTTGATGTTAACCGTTATTCCATAGAGAGGTTGACGTCATTGTATAATATTATATTCATGGTCATTGCCAACGTATTTTCTGGACATAACCGGACATTGATAACTTTAAAAAAATGGTGCAAGAAGTAAACACATTATTTCTCTTAACTGCCCGATTATCCCTCTTTTTTTAAAAAAAAAAAAAAA
>SNQN01012673.1:3978-15266 GCA_008642245.1 Bassia scoparia
GAATACAACACTAGTTGCCAGATTTGTGCTGTGGATTTATTTGTATGTATTTTATTCCTTTCTTTTGTGCAAATGACAACCGATGACCCCAAAGTCCAAAGCTGGACAATAGATAGTAGTTGGCGTCTATCTGTGGAAAACCAGAGTTGCTGAAGAACTGAAGAGCAATGATATTTGACTTCAAACAAACTTAAAGTCATGCATTCGAAGAATACTGGTGGCATACTGGCATTTTGACAAGAATAGTACACCACAAGATGAGAAGCATAAATGCATTAGACTGCGTAATATGAAGAGTCAAATATCTTGAACTCATGGCTGACTACGCAACGATTGCTAGCAATAGCCATCAACAATAAGTGAAATTCGATCCAGTAAGTGATACTATTCTTTGAAAGAATTGCTGCAGCTGTATAAAGAAGTCGTTATCATTTGACTTGTCTCTTCTAAACTGCTTGACAATTATAATCATGACATAATCATTCAGACCCTTTTCCCACCCCAAATCTCAATGAAGGTGTACGATTGTTGAACGACTCCGTGGCTCTGTGCTTTTTACAAGACCTTCAGCGACTCTTCCATCATGCAAGATAGTGACCCATCAACCAGACCTTCCCATAATCTATGGCTGTCAAGATCAGAAACAATTCCTTAAGTTGTAACTCCAACAGTCAAAATCCAAAAACTTAATGTCAAATTAAAGAACATGCGCATTGAACTTTGGCATCTGCCCATATACAACATTGAATGAGATTTGATGTTAACTCTACTGTTTAGTTGCCCTGGAATACCCAATTGCGCAGAACTAAGTTGTGCCAGGCCTTGTCTATGTTTATATTGGTTCGAGCGAATGCGTTTTGAAAATTTCCTTGCTTACTAATTCTGTTTTACTGTGTTCAAATCAGTTCTGATGACATATAGAGATTCAAACCTCACAGCTTGAACAAGACATCCAAATTTCATGAAATCAACAAGCAGCTGCATAAAAATTGGAATTTACTACTGTAGGAAATAGAAATTAGTCGTGTCAGCAAACATAGTAGTAACAAGCATAAGGCCAAGCCTTTGCTTTCTGTAACTGCCAGCCCACCTTTCTAATGGTGTGTGATTCCGAGGTTGATCATGTGGGGCCAGTTATTTTTTGTATTTGTACAGCTGTATAAATATTGTCTAGGGTTAGGTATTGTACTCATGTATATCTACTCCTTTGTGCAGTTGTAGTCATTATTCAGAATATAAAAACAACATATTTCATCAGATTGCATCTTATAATTTTAGAGTGTTACTCTACACATTGTATTAGTTGTTAATCTGAGCTATTTCCATCACCTACTTTTTATCAAAAATATTACAAAAGTAGAAATYTTGAAGAATGTTAATTTTATGTATGAAGTACAAATTTTGCTATAGTAGACAACTATCATCAAATTTTGAGAAATTTCATGTGTCATGTTTGTGTTAGGGTAAGAGTTTTAATATACTTAGACACTAAGTATAGTTGTGTAATATACAAACTAGAAAACAAGGACCGTTGTTATGTTAAACAAAGATAATAGGGCATTGAAAAGTCATGTGAATGGTAAAATATGAGATTTGTTTGGTTAGCCTTAAAAAGTAATGTAAGACCGTCGAACCTGGCAAATACAACAATAATACGGAGTATTGTTTTTGGGCACCGACCTCCATAAAAGGCATTGTAATTTGTTATATATAGTGCACTCTCTTACTTTATAATTCACCGATGTGTGACTTTAGGATACATCTAATCTAATCTACTTCATCCATTTTTATTTACTTGCATCATATATCATAAATGGATGTATCAAATTACTTTGAATCATTTCTATTTTAAATATGTACACCTTACCAAACATTTAATAACATACTCTTAAATTGAATAAAAAAAACCTCGAATCACAATTATTATCCTTTCTACTTTCAATTTCATCTATAAAAATATTCACCCACTTGCACATAACTCCACTATTTTCAATACTTTCATAAAAAAACCGGTAAAACTTGCTATGATACAACAAGTAAAAAAAACGGACGGAGTAATATAACTAATACTAAAGCAAATCTCATCTCCTTGGTTTTCCCTCCCAAATTTCCTTCTCAATAACTCCATCATTAAAAAAATTTAATGAAGGTTAATAAATATGTTTTTTTGTAAAATTTTATATGCTTATCAATCTATATATAATTATAAAAAAATTATTTTTTTATCAAAAATAATTTTTTTAATAATTACAATTTAAAAATATTACGGAGTGAATTTTAATTTAGTTTATAACAACTTGTATTTTATTTAAAAATCTAGCCTATGCTCGGAAATTATACCTAGTTNAGAGAATGATATTAGGTTAGGTATGAACTGAATTGAACTTATGTACCATAGAAATAAGTCTAAAGAAACGGGGCCTTTGTGAGGAACCTTTACCAAATGTATCCCTGCTGAATTGGAATAGACTTTTCTCTTATTGCCTTATTGGTATGGTATTTTTCGTTGAATTCGTTCCTACGTTTTATCTTGGGATAGGATGTCTATGTATCTGTGATTGTCTATGTAAGTCCACCGCAATAACTCTAACATAATCGAGTAATATGCCTGTTTGCACGAAATTTATTTCTCAGGCACAAAATCGCGCTAGGCTAAGCTGAGAATAATCCTTCGTAGATGGGTCAAGCTCAAGCAAAAAACAAGAACAGGGTCAAGAAGCCTAGAAAGCCAAAGTTCGAAGCCAAGGAGGAATACTTCATACATAATGGTGGTATTTTGCTGCAAAAGCAAATTGCTTTGAACCAAGGTCGAGAYATAGGTGCAGGGCAAGTAGAAGTCATCTCACACAAGGACTTCAAGAAGGCTTTAAAAGATCTTGACCCCAATCTTCTTGTCAACAGCAGTGCTCATARAAACTTCTACGCGACAACCATGGGAGATCGTAACTTAACCTTTGGAGTACCATTACAACGGGAGCCAGACCCCAAATTGATCGATCTCACCTTGACTGAAGCCGCGACCCTGATGGTTATGAATCATGACAATATTGTAAAAATTCATGGTGTTTGCCTTGAGACTTGTATACCAATACTAGTGTATCCGTTTTAGCAAATGGAGGCCTCTTTTCAGATTTACACGGTCATTTTGCATCTAGCAGGCGCATAAAAGGGCTGGTCGTTTGAGGATTGCAATGGAGGTAGCCTATGCGCTATCTTATATGCATAATGCCTTATCGAAGCAGTGGTGCATAGAGATATCAACCGTTAAGCATAATACTTGATTGCTCATTTACCGCCAAATTGACAAACTTTGGCTACTCTGTGACTATTACTCCTGGGGAGAAGACGCGACATTGGCTGTTGAAGGAACTCCAGGATATATTGATCCAGAATACATTGAACTCGAGAGGTACAGAAAGTGCGATGTGTATAGCTTGGAGTTTTCATGTTGGAGCTCTTAACTAGAAAAACAACCTCTTACCATGGCCGAGGAGGACAGATTAGTCGACGTGTTTGTTTCAGCCTCGAAGAAGAAGCGTATGATGGAAATGATAGACAGCGAGGTTTAGAGCAAGCGAGTAGGGATGAAGTTCAACGGTTGCACGGCTTGCGATGACTTGTGTGGCAAAGAAAGGGCTGAGAGACCGACTATGATCGATGTTGGGGTGAGCTATGGAAATACGGTCTAATGGTCATACAAGAAAATAACATGAAACGAAAGAAATAATATACTCATATGTGAGACTAATTTAAAGGTAAATCAATCGGTTAGAATTTCTCATAATTCCACGAGATTTTTGGGATCAATTTCGGGATAGTTAACCATTTTTGAAGAGAAAATAGAGTTCAGGCATCTAGTTCAAAATTTTACAATGGTGATTATTAATAATTGCACTATTGCAGTACATGTTTCAGACAAAATGATGATTGTTTTGTGATGGCTAATGTAAACTAGTTTTTTGACCCGTCACGGATAACAATTTTAGTTTTTAAAAATTTAAGAAACTTAAAATGAGAAGGTGAAAATACAGTAAATTACATATATTTAAACACAAATGTGCTTAAGTTCTTTTTTTTCCACTTTTTCTGAATAAATCTTAAAGTTATTTTTTAATGCACATATATACATATTTTATTGATTATTTCTTGTGGTCTCATTATAAGCATCATTCTAATTGGATCTTTCTCAAAACAATTTTGTGTAATTAATGAAAAAAAAAATAAAATAATTTTGAAAACTAATTAATGAGCAAGAGAAATGAAAAAATTTTATCAAAAATATTACAAAAGTAGAAATTTTGAAGAATGTTTAATTTTATGTACTGTACAAATTTTGTTATAGTAGACAAGTATCACCAAATTTCGAGGAATGTCATGTGTCATGTTTGTGTTTGGTAAGAGTTTTAATATACTTAGATATATACCTGGCAAAACAAACCCGACCCGATTTTGACCTGGAAACCGACCCGGAAAAGCTGGGTCATGAACAAGAAGATTTGACCAGAAACCCGTTTTTTGACCGAACCCGTTAACCTGTTTTAGAATGCTGACCGACCCTGTTACCGACCTGACCGATCGATTTGACCGATTATCTAGTGTAATTACTTATAAATGTGTTTAATTATGTCAATCACAAATATTGTCAAAGTAATAAATGTAAAATATTGCAAAAGTCACTTGTTGCAATAAAAAAGAAAGCAGAAGTGTAGTTTCGATAAAATTACTAGTGAATATGATCAAAATTATGCATTTTACCTTTTGATCCCTAACCACTTTTGCAAATAATATATTTATTAGATTCAGACAAATATATGTTTAATGAACTAATTTCTACTTAGTTTAGTCACATTATACACTTTTAAGTCCAAAAAACCTTAATAATTGATCTAATTTTTTTGCGAAACATCGAAAGAAAAAAAAGGCGCTAAACAAAACATTACCGATCCGACCGACCTGTTACCGAAAACATTGGGTCATGAACAAAGAAATCGACCCGTTACCGAAAAATGACCGACCTGTAAATGTCCGAAACCGGACATTGACCGCGTACCGACTGACCGATCGATTTGCCAGGTATACAGTTAGTACTTACGTATAGATGTAATATACAAACTAGAAAACAGCACCGTTTTTATGTTAATAAAACTAGTTTTTATGTGCACGCAGATTGCGTGCTTAGACTTGTGAAACTTGTATTCATTATAAATGATTATATGATATGTATTACAATATTTATAACCTAAAATTAGAACAATACATAATTAGTCCTTAAATTAATGATTTTGTAATTAAATATGATTTGAATTCAAATAATTAGATATATGTTTCAATTCAATTTGGGATAATATTTATTTATTATTTAATTTTCATTAATTAAGTCACAAAATTAATGCAATTTTCATTTTTAGTTAAATAATAAGCAAAGAGTAGTTTAGGCATATCAATTCAATATATTTTTTAAAATCATTAAGGTATAATGGTCTTTTAAGAGGGTTTCATAATAGGATTGAAAGTCATGTGAATGGTAAAATATGAGATTTTGTTTGGTTAGCCTTAAAAAGTAATGTCAGGACCGTCGAACCTGGCAAATTAAATAATACGGAGTAGTTGTTTTTGGGCACCGACCTTATCATAAAAGGTATTGTAATTTGTTATACTTCGTATATAGTGCATCTCTCTACTTTATAATTCACCGATGTGTGACTTTGGGATACATCTAATCTAATCTACTTCATTCATTTTTATTTACTGCACCATATACATAATAATGATGTATCAAATTACTTGAATCTTTTTATTTAAGTATGTACACCTTATCACACATTTAATAAATACCTCAAATTGCATAAAAAACCTCGAATCACAATTTTATCCTTTCTACTTCAATTCATCCATAAAATAAAAATATTCAAGCTCATCTAGCACATAACTCCACTATTTTCAATACTTCTTTCATAAAAAACCGGAAACTTTGCTATGATACAGCAAGTAAAAAAGCGGACGGAGTAATATAACTAATACTAAAGCAAATCTCATCTCCTTGTTTTTCCCCCCCCAAATTTCCTTCTCAATAACTCTATCATAAAAAAAATTTAATAAAGGTTAATAAATATGTTTTTTTTTTTTAAAATTTATATATTTATCATCTATCAATCTATAATATATATAAAAAAAAAATATTTTTTATCAAAATTTTTTTTTTTTTAATAAATTAAATTAAATATTACGGAGTGAATTTTAATTTAATTTATAACAACTTTGTATTTTATTTAAAAATCTAGCCTATGCTCGGAAATTATACCTAGTTTTTTTCAAAATTTACACAATTACAATCACCTTCATTCATGGCCACCTAACAAATTTTAGCATATGTGATTTGTGTATTAAAACCAAATGGACACCTAAATTCAAACAAAATCTCCCCTACTTTCTCTCTCATCTATCATCTTCTACAGCACCGACCATCGCACCACTGCACCGACCGACACTACACGACGGCCAACCTACTCAGCAGCACCGCAAATACTCCAACGGAGCGACTATTTACAAATTCTGAAATTATGTGCTTTTTTCACTGATTACTCTCACAGGTAATATGCCTTTCACTTTTCCCCCAATTTTCCTGCTAAAGAAAGTTAAATACATTCTGGTGTGATGGATTGTAATGATAATTGAAATTAGGTCCTAACTTGCTGTCGCACCATAGTTTTATTGTCAGTGTAAAGTTAATAAACAGTAGATTTTGTGATTAATAAACAGTATTATTTTGCAGAAGTTTAAATTTGATTGGTTGAAAGTATACTGTACCTGTTTTGGACAGAAAATAAATTAAGTCTCTTTTTAATTGCTACATGGTTTACCTTTTAAATGTTTGGATTGGTTTTTGATAAGTATTTGCTTAAATATAGAATTTTTACAATTTTATTGTATTTTCAATTCAACATACTTCGTATTTTAATTTGAAATCACCCCAAATAAAGCAAATGTAGCAATTAAAAGGCCACTTGTTGATCTGAAAGTTGTAATTTTGTGTCAAACAATTTGGWMATAAACTCATGAATCATGATGAAAGTTGCTTGATCCTGTATTATTCTGCAGGAGAATATGATGATGATTTTCGTCTTATCATCCCATGAAAGTCGTATTAGATCATAGGTTAAATGTYCATATGTGCGAATGTAGTCTCAACATTTCTTGTGCATAATTGATTTCAGTATCAAGTAGATGAATCAAGCTCCAATGAATATCAAGGACAAGATTAAAAACATGAAACTATCAACGTATCATTCCCGTGAGGAATACTACATTCGAAATGGCGGTATTTTGCTGGAAAAGCAAATTGCTCTTAGTCAAGGTCAAGATATAGGAGCAGGACAGCTGAAAATTTTCTCAAACAATGATATCGAAAAGGCTACAAACAACCTTGATCCTGATCTTATTATTGGCCATAGTACATATAGAAATGTCTTTAAAGCAAGCATTGAAGATAGAAATGTAGTCGTTGGAGTCCCATTACAGGATTTACAGCTAGAACCAAATCATGAGATGGTTGATCGCAACTTAACAGAAGCAGCAATGACAATGGTTATGAATCATAATAATATGGCAAAACTCTATGGTTGYTGCCTTGAGACTTCTATACCAATACTAGTGTATGAAGCTTTACCAGGAGGAAGCCTCTCTAATCACTTACATGGTGATTGTGCTTCTAGCAAGCCTATGAGTTGGGCTGCGAGTTTGAGGGTTGCAACTGATACAGCGTATGCCCTATCGTATATGCATAATGCCTTGAGAAAGCCAGTTGTGCATAGGGGTGTTAGTTCCTTGAGTGTACTTCTTGATCATTCATTCCATGCCAAGTTAGGTAACTTGGGTCATGCAGTCTCCATTACACCAGAGGACACTTCTGAAAGGTGGCCTGTTCAAGGAGCTCCAGGATATGTTGATCCAGAGTATATCCAGACTCAAGTTGTGACAGAGAAGTGTGATGTGTACAGCTTTGGGGTTTTGATGTTGGAGCTTTTAACCCGAAAAAATCCTATTAGGATGATCAACGGTGGTAGAGACCTGGTTGATGTGTTTGTTTCAGCTGTGGAAAAAAAGCGCATGATGACGCTGATTGACAATGGAATCTTGGAACAAGCAGATCGTGATGAGATTCAAAAGGTTGCTGAGCTTGCATTAAAATGTGTGGCAAAGAAAGGGGGTCAGAGACCAACTATGATTGAAGTTGTTGTGCAGCTTCGACAGATACAAGTYAGGAAGGATTAACTCAAAGATACAAATAAAGTCCCATGTATCTAGGTAAGTCTATTTTTAGTTTTTTACTCAGCTGCATGCGTTAGGTGTGATGAGCACAATAAATAGCAACAGCAAGAGTGTGTTTATATTTGTGCTCTTGATGTTAAGTTTTGGAAATAGAAGTGTTTTAGAACTTTCTGTAGATACCTGATCCAAAAAAATGTAATTTATACATTTTATACATATGATTAATGTTTTTGTCTTTCTCAGTGAAAAGAAAATAATAAAGAAATAAAATTATTGAAATATTACAGTTCATCTTCAGTGAGTTCAGTCTACTGTTGAATGACTTGAAATCCTTTGCACAGAGCCATGGAAGGCTACAGGATTACTGTTCTAGTGATTATATGTGATGTGAAACTATGAATCTTGGGTAACCTACAAAATTATGATAGAACTTGATTGTATAGTTGGCTACTTGAGAAATCTGTACTGTGACAAGTATGCTATTTATTAAGTGAAGTTTTGATTTCTTACATCAAGTTCATTACTCAGGAGTAGGCTGGGTTACCTTATATGTAATGGAATTCCTGTTGAATTATATCTGATTAAAAACAGAGTGGTGAAGTGGTGACTGATGAGTCTGATGTGTATAGGTTCACAGTTTTGCTGTTGGAACTGTTGACCTTGATGCAGACCATAATGTGACTAGCTTCGGCAAACGTAAGATATAAGGTCATAGGATCAACTTACATCAAGAAATGTGTGGGAAAATCCAGCTGTTCAGGAAAAGGTAATAGCTAACAAGTAAATGGAGTAATAAATTGAAAGTTGTCAAAATGTAGTCTTAGTATTTTTTTAGATACAAGTGGGATTGTGGGATTGCAAGATTTTTTGTAAACAACTGCATTCAAAACTTAAAGATTAACTAAATGCAAGATGTTTGTGGGTTCATGTTAGCCGACCCCAACTTATGGGATTAAGGCTCTGATTGATTGATTGATTTGAAATCTACAGGATCTTTCGTGTGATGCTGATGCACTTACCCTGAAACAATTTTCGTAGGAAGGATGCTTTTGTATACAACTGATTAACTGTACTCATTTTATGATTTGAATATGGAAGTTATGGTCTCTAGTCTCTACTGATTTAAGCATATTTGAAAAGCTCATTATCTCGTGAATAAATATTAAGGGAATTGACGGCATGTGTTCCGGAAAGCTATGTGTTCTTTGGTATCTTTATATCTACTTGGTACTGGTATTATTAATTCATTTGAGGGGTTTGGCTTGTACTTGACAAAGCTAGCCATACAACAAGAATCAATTAATCCTCTTCAGCAAGACGTTTAAAAAAAACAGTTTTTTTTTTTTTTTTTTTTTTTTTTGGTTGTACGTGTGATATAGCACTTAATATTTAGAATTCTGGGATAACTCTACTTATTTTTACAAGGAAAAGATCTTTCTTAGTTTATAACTTGTATATAAATTTATTTTTTCAGCACATAATGAACGAGTTGACTAGGATCCTAGTTGTCTATTTATCTGATAAATATTTTGTAACAGTCAATTTGATCTCACAGTAGATGACCACCTTATTAATTTTTTAATTATTCAGTGGGAGAATATGCTGGATTTTATTATTATTTTTAATTAAAAAATCAAATTGAAGATGATGAAGAGCAGTCAATATTTCTATATTTCAGGTATTTGATAACTGTGTATGTTCCCCCCTTTTGGTGTGTCATGTGTCAAAATTAAGTTTGACACGAGTTCATAACAATCAAATATCTATGATTTACATATGATATCATGCTTAATCACTGATTCTTTTTCTTCTCAGGAGGAATACTCTGTTCTAAAATAAGCAAAAGGTTAGGCCAGAATTATCTTTCAGATGGGTCAGACTCAAATGAAGATGATCAATAACAAGAAAAAACATAACTTTGAAGTCAAGAGGGAATATTTCATTAAAAATGGAGGTATTCTGCTGCAGAAGCAAATTTTTCTGAGCCAAGGCAAAGACATAGGACCAAGGCAGSTGAAAGTTTTCACAAACAAGGAAATTGAGGGTGCCACAAACAATTATGATCCTGATTTCATAGTTGGCTATGGCATGTGTAGCACTGTTTATACAACAATCATTGATGATCGTATTGCCGCTGTCAAAACCCCCTTGCAGCTGGACCCAAATCCCGAGCTGATCAATCGCTGTTTAATTGAAGCCTCAATTGCATCGGTGATGAATCATGATAATATCATAAAACTATATGGTTGCTGCCTCGAGACTCGTGTGCCAATACAAGTGTATGAGTTCTTACAAAATGGAAGTCTCTTTCAACATTTACACAGTGATGGTGCTTCTAGTAAGTCTATCAAGTGGGTGGATTGTTTGAGGGCTGCAACTGATACGGCTTATGCATTATCTTATATGCATAATGCCTTGTCAAAGCCAGTGGTTCACAGGGATGTCAACTCTTCTAGTGTGCTTCTTGATAATTCATTCCATAGCAGATTAGCAAACTTCGGGTTTTCTGTATCCATTACTCCGGGGGAAACACCTAATAAATGGCCTGTTGAAGGAACTCCAGGGTATATTGATCCCGAATATATCGAGACTCAAGAAGTGACAGATAAGTGTGATGTATACAGCTTTGGGGTTCTGATGTTGGAGCTGTTAACTAGAAGGAAGCCTCTTCTGATGGCCAGAGATGGAAAAGATTTGGTTGAYGAATTTGTTTCATCTGTTAAAAAAAATGGTATGATGGAAATGATCGACAAGAAGGTTTTAAAACAAGCAAGGAAGGATGATGTTCAACGGACTGTATGTCTTGCATTGGCATGCGTGGCAAASAAAGGGGCTGAGAGACCGACAATGATTGATATTGTTCAGCAGCTTTGGGAAATACAAGGCCAGGTGATAACTAACTCATGAACAAGGTTACAAAAATATGGAAAAACCAAGTCTCTGGAAAAAGTGCTGAAATTTCAGCTACCCATATTGAATGCTGTCGGATTATGACACCTTAAGTTGTATTTCATTTTATG
>SNQN01012674.1:0-11228 GCA_008642245.1 Bassia scoparia
GAGAACGACGCACTCAACCCTCTCTCCAACCATCTCATGCCTACAACTCCACCTGTAGCGATTCGTTTTCTCCTCCCACACGTTTAAATCTCATTTATCATCATCCTCCCTTGCTTCACCCCACACCACTTTATCTATCTACGCCACCTATGCTTCCTTCGCTCCATACTAACACGCAGTTTACCCTCCTGCTCATCCCGATTAGGCAACTTCAACCCAACAAGGTCCTTCCTTCCCTCACGCTCTCCACCTCCCCTACCCCACATCTCCCTCTCATCGCCCGCCCCACAGTGCACAAGGTCGACGCACAGCGACACCACCCATCCGCCTAATACTACCCCCTCTATCCATGCTTCAACAATCTCTCCTGCCTCTCCTTTCAGATGTTTCGGTTTGTTAATATTCTCAACCTCACCACCTGACATCCATGCCTAATACAAGACCGGAATTCTTGCTTGTCACCCTTAAAGTCAAGATCAATCCCGGACACCGGTTTTAATAGGCCGCTTATCAATATTGACTAACCAATCAAGTGACCTCGCACTTACCCTCCCATGGTAACACCCACCGCCCATCTGGCCTTCAGTACCATATCGCCCAACCACCTACGTAACTCTTTGCTTAATGCCTTCCTCCAACCATCCAACACATCGGTAGGTCTATGAATCAATTGTATCGACTTAGAAACTACAATGAGACCCGATAGAGGCCCGCCTACATGCGGCGGATTGCGGCTTACTGGTTCAATCCGTACCATTCCCCCGAACCCACACTTTGTTACCCCTGCACCTATTTGGGCGCCCCACAGTCTTGGCACTCAATGTCGGCGCTCCGTGAATAACCTACCCTCCACTGGCACGGTGGCGATCCCTGACTCGACAACACCCAACCGCACCTCCACAATCGGATTCCATTGGCTCAATTCCCAGACACCAGATGACTGAGAGTCACCGCCCTTCGAAGGGGCGAAGCCAATACTTTTTGGCGACACCTCACTGGGGAACTCACACATTTGGTGAGTGGACAGTACTGAAAGTCTCGTAAGTTCCAGTATTCATAACTAATCTGAATTTGCTTGCGACCATAGTCGAATTGGGTCCATAGCACCTGGTTCAATATGGGCAATGTTCTATGCTCAGATCACCTTAAGAAGGGGGATTACTCTTGGTTTGCATGTGTAATGATGCACAATGGCTAAGGTAAGCCTCATCTCCGTCTCATGCGCGTATGCACGTTACCGGACATGCGTGTAGTATAAGACGGTATCTCGGCCAGACATCCAAATGTGTGCGTGGTGAAATTTGGACCCAGCCCCTCTACTCTTAGGTACATGGTCACACAGACTCTAACCAAGCCGTACCTATATGCTATTAGATCTGACTTAGGTGCAATAAATCGGGCTTTGTTTTTCAATCAATAGTGCCTGCTAACTTCGGACCTTCATGTAGTCCAAATTCTTAACCCCAACCAAAGCCCAGTCCTTAATTTATGGGTTCAAGGACATGAAGTTTCGATGATACATACTAACCATTTCAAGTCAATTTCAATCCAATTAATTTAAACTCAATCGATCACAATCCAAGAATCTTAGTCTGACTAGATTCGAACCTTGAACCTAAAATCCTGAATTAGGTTCAACTTCAATCGTTAATTCAAGAAACCTTGAATTGAATACGGTTCAATTCAAATTTCAACCCAAGAGCTTGAATCTGAATTGAGGTTCGCGATTCACACTTCAATCTCAGAACCTTAAAAAACTGAGCTAGTTCGATATGAGACCAACCCTAGGAACTTTGATTCAAGGCTAGCCATTCAAATTTCCAAGTGGCTCTAGGTCTAAGAGTCCTAATTGAAATAGGGCCCATCTTAGTTTGAATCTTCTCGATCTAGCACCGTTAATTTAGATTTTAGGTCTAGCCCATTCAATTCCAGTTCGTAGTTACACTTCCTTAAGTCCCAGAACCTTAAGACGAGTTAAGGTTCGTTCTTCAAGAGGTTTTCAAAGTAGACCAATCTTTTTGTTCGGGTTCTAAAGTGTAATTTCTTGATTTCAACAAGATAGCAAAGACTCGCAACTTTCTCTGGGCCCTACGAAGAGTAACAAGAAGCCAGCCGACGCGCTCCTGTTCATCAAGACATTCACATGACAACCATGAACAACAGCTTAACCGCTATTCTAGAAAGCACGAAGGTCGTCGAGATATCTCGCTCGTGACCAAGAGGAAACATTGTGAAATGAAGAAAGAAGACCAAAGAAAAACCCTCGAATTGACAGAGAAAAGAAGACAATCGCGAGACAAATCACTCCGCTCCTCCGAAGACTGAGACGGAAAAAGGTGAGCAACTAGACAGAGTTGGTCAAACGAGAAATGTTCGAAATTCAGTCTCCAAGGCCGTTTCTCGATTAATGAGATTAAGGCCAGCTTCCATAAGCAAGCTGTCATCACTGTTGCCCAAGGTTCACGGGCCCGACAGACCAGTAAGACCACCGGTCCGCACTTTCCAATATCTCAATGTTCTAAAGAAAGCAAAGAGCTTATTCGCTTCGTGTTCCCTATCACTTTGACACCATCCATCCACGTGTTAAGCACCCCTGAAAACACAAAAACCAAGCTCAAGGATGACTTGGGGACAAATATCAAACAAAGTTCCTAAAGCAGTACAGGTACAATTCTAGCTTCCCTGTCTGGTCTCGCGTGAACTAGAGACCACCAGCAAGGTGAAAGAGAAAAATTTCTCACTTTTCGCTTAAATAGACTGGAGGGAGAAAGCGGCTCAATACAAATACCAAATAAGAAGATCAAGTTCGCATGGTCCATTCAAAACCTTTCCAAGCCAATATCGACGAGCCACCTCAAGTTTCCAACCCATTGATTTCATTAACTTGGCCTCTACAAGGTTGCCTCTCTAGTTAGGAAAGATGTTCATGCCCAGAGTCTATAAGGTAACGGTGGGCTTTAACAAATAAAGGTGGTTCCTCTTTCATTCCAGCACTGATCAAGTCAGCACTATCAATGACACTCTCCTAACAATCCGGCTTCTTTCACGCAACAAGCCTCGAAGACCACAAGGACCTTTTTTTCCAATTGGCATGACTTATATGAGCAGGCCCTTGCACAGGTTAATGCAAAAGGCGCACTTGCTCCTATTAGGACCCCACCCAGACCCTTCAGATGATAAGAAATCAAGGAATTGGAATCACAATGCTATAGCAAATTCCACAAAGGAAGAGGCCACACCACTCAGAAATTGATCAGATCTAAAGCATAAGATTCAGATATGATTGAGACTGTAGCCTCCCAATCCCCAGCAGCTAATGATAGATCAACATCCAAACCAACCCACTTGCTAACCACGAATCAACCTCAAGGCTGTGGGTTCATCGATCTGCGCGGTCCTTACTCAGAGTTGAGTCATAAGAGCCCATCCAGCTATATTGTTCCATTTCAACATTCATGTCACTTTCAGTCTATGAGATTCTTGCTAAATACAATAAGCCATGTATTATTTAAGTTTTCAGATCATGACAATAAAGTGATTCATTTGAATTTTTGGCAATATTATTTTCGTCATCTACTGCAAGTCTCAACACTCATATGGCCACCAACTTGGTTTAACTTCTAATACTAATTTAATATATTGAAATTGAACAATGCCAAGAGAGGCCCTTCTTCACACGCCACGCTCCACAAAATGACCTCTTCCTTCCATTCCCTGCGTCAGCATCAAGCTCAAAATCCTTGCAAAACCCTTTGAGCCACAAACACTATTCAAATTTAGCCTATGCTTTCATATTCAATTCCACCCCACATCTAGACTACAAGAGCCTTTGGAACCAAACGGTGCGTAATGAAAAGACACTGCAAAAGAAAGAAAAAAAAGGGGAAGAATAAAAATGGGCAATAAGAAAAAAAAGCAAAACAAGTTCAATGCCAGTTATACAAAAGTCATCAAAAATGCAAACCAAAGCCTCAAAGCCCAGACAAATAAAAAGCAAGAGTCTAAAAAGCCCACACTGCGTCAACATGGTTCACTTCATGATCATCAAGCCTTTTCAACCCTCAAACTCACAGCTCACCATTAGCACACACAAAGCCCTCTCACACGAGGCATTGTCCAAATCACAATCAGAACTACGGTGGTCTGATTACGGAAGGATAACGTAAGGAAGCCTCTTCTCTGAGTTCGACCACATTAACATTAAAGTCGTTTGAGGCCTTTGAGGCTTTGACTTCTAAGAATTCTGAGTAATTGTTTGACAGTCAAACCTGACATAGACTCATGTTGAACAATCACATTAGCCAACTCTGCAATCTAGTAAAATCTTGACCCTTAGCCACAAATTTTGAACTTTATCTCCGAACCATAGCCCATATCTTCTGTCCACCTTCACGGACTCATTGACTCAATCCCCAGAAGTAAAGCCCCTGACCTTGGCTGGTTAGGTACATCTTGTTGGGCGACTCAATCCATGACAATCAACCACTTCCTATGTTTGACTCTAGACCGTAAACTACATGTCCCAAAGTCTCGCTGGAAGGGCCGTCCCATCACGTGGCCCCTTAAAGTTCCAATGGGGCTTCTTGTCGTCCTGAAGCCCTATTAACGTGTTCGAAGTCTATTGTTACAAGTGAAAATCATGAAAAATCGCTTATGGACCCTGCACTTTCCAATCAAAGTACTCCGATCCGCCGATGTTTAGTCAAGTCGATGTCAGTTCAAGTTTCAAATTCAAGGCTCTATCACAGAGTCACATCCAGAGTCAGCCAACAGTTCTCGGTCCAATGTCAACCTTTCTTTAAGTCACTATTTCAAGTAGCACTATTCTAATTAGACCCTATATCAAATCAATAGGCTACTCAAATTATGTCTGAATCAGACCTAGACCAAGACCAAAACTCAAAGGCCATATCAATCATAGTCTAGAACAGACTAGACACAGGCCTTTCAAATTCAAGTCTCCATTCAAATCATGTCTAAACCAAGAACCTAGACAAGACCCATTCAAACCAATAGGCTCACTCAATACAGTCTAGAACTCAGACCTAGACAAGGCCCTTCAAATTCAAAAAGGCTCATTCAAATATGTCTAGACCATACTAGACAAGGACCCATTCAAGACTCAAAGCTCACTCAAATCAGTCTGAGATACCAGACCTAACAAGGCCCTTTCAAATTCAAAGGCTCATTCAAATATTCCTGAAACCAGCTAGACCAAGACCCATTCAACTTAAAGGCTAACTCAATCATGTCCTAGAAACCCAGACTAGAACAAGGCCCTTCAAATTCAAAGGCCATTCACATCATGTCTAAGAACCAAGCCTGACAAACCAACCTTTCAAATCAAAAGGCTCACTTCAACATCATGTCTACGCAACCAGCCTAAAGACAGCCTTTCAAAGCTCTCTCAAATTTATGTCCGTTGAACTCCATATCGACCAGCCTCAAATCAACTGACTCTCTCAAAACTTGTCTTGAACCAGACATACAGGCCAGGTTCAAATCAACAAGCTCCTCCAAATTTATCTTGAACCAGACCTAAGACAAGGCCTTTCAAATTCAAAGACTCTTTCAAATGACTCTTGCCCCCTTTGACTCAATCTCGCGTCACAAGTTACAAAGTCACGTTGCAATGCAAATTTCTTAGAAGCATAAAATATTTAAGACCCTCATTCGCTCACCAAAGTAGTCCTTAATCTGAATTGGGCTATCATTTTCAAGTCAATCTCCTAAAGCATGGATTGCGTCTGCATTTCTCCCACGTCAGCCGAACGAGAATGATCGCTCGAGGACCCAAACCGCATGGGATCACGTACAGGTAAACTCTTGATCTTCGCTCTACGAGACTCTCGTCTCAGACTCTCGTTGTTTTGCAGTTCGCCAAAAAGGCACCAAAGGTCGCACAACGTTTGCCGTTGCTCTCCGTTCCCGAATCGATACTTGTGACTTTCGTCTTACGAGACTCTCGCTCTCCAGACTACAGTCAAATGGGGCTTCATGAGACACCCAAATGTGGTCTCCCCAAATGAGTATCGATGATCGAACATTACCACGTTATCCGTGATTGGTTCGATTCCGAAAAGACGATGGCCGAACTCGTGAAATTCAAATGTGAATTCACACTCGAAATCGTAGAGCGAGGTCCAATCAAGGGCCCAAAGAATTTCTTTAATCATTTTCTTTTTTCAGAATTTCTATTAACTATAAGATTTTTATAAATAATTCAACTAGGCGATTCTCATGATTTTCTATTTTACATTCCACCATTTCCTACATTTTCTGAACAGTTCGCTGCAGTATGTTTAATTATATTTTCTGAATTTTCTAATGTTCTTCGTATGAATTTTGCAATCATTAACAACAACACGAAAAAAGCAGAATACGACACGCAAAATACGTAAAATAATCAGAAAAGATTACGCTGGAATGTTTCCAAATCTCCTAGAAATATAGCTTTCTTGCAGAAGGGGGACAGTCGTAGAAATACCACAGATATCTCAGGGGCCTGCGTATATTACGCTCCTTAGGAAGCGTATATATCGCAGAGTGAGCGTATAATATACGCAGCTGGAGTTAATACGCTCCCCTCCTGCTATATATGCACAATTTTGCCTCTTCGCGACTAATAAATACGGCTTGCCTCACACTTTTGGGGGATTGGACAACCCTTGGAGCATTCACGATTCAACACGTACTCACGACACGATTTTCACAACTTCAAAAACTCCTCACATAGCTCTCTTGTTCCATACACATACACATTCAATTACGAGTTCGCTCCACTTTTCGAATCGATTTGACTGAACGAAATCAAGTATTAACTTCGAATTACTCACCTTAAGACATCTTTTTTTGATCTTTTTAATTCCTTTTACACTTTTTAAATTTGACTAAATTATATAACGAGTTTTCCAACTTTAATTAACACAATGTAGAACAACACACTTGAATCATCTCATGTAAATATGTCAGATTGTTTTTCACGTTTTCAAATTCATTTTTCATCATCTGTGTCACAATTCTATTATTACATATTGTTATTGTCAATTACTACGCGTTACTTGTTCGATTAGCATCAATCAAAGGGCGTTTCCTTATTAGTTTTACTACAACATTTGCTTTTTCGCAGTGACAAGGTGAGGAAGGCACACATGTTATATTCACATGCTACTAATCTTTGTTTGTTCATGTTTCGTCTTGACATATTCTATCCACACTTGTGACATATTCGCTTAATCAAGACCTGGAATTCAATTTGCTTGTCACATTAAAGTCAGAAATCATGGGAGACGCGTTTTATAGGCACCTTATTACTATTAGCTAACAATCAAGTGATCGCCTTATCCACTGGTAGAAGTCTTTGCTTGTACATAATATACACCACCTGTAAATTTTTGGTTAATGCGCTTTTCAAGACTCAAATCGGCGTAGGTTTCTTGAATGTAAATTGGTTAGACTTATGGAACTACAATGAGACCGATAGAGGCCTACATGCGGGCGATTGGGTTACTGATTCAAATCCGACCATGTCCCCGAACCCCGACACTCTTTGGTTATTGGACCTACTTTGGGGGCCACTATGGCACCAAGGATGTTCGGATTCAGCCTCCTGTATATACATGGCACGCGGTGGCGATCCCCTTCGACGTCGACAACACCCCCAAGGCTATATAACATGCGGATTCCATGGCTTAATTCCATTGACACTAAGCCCTGAGGTCAGCTCTATGAAGGGGGCGAAGCCCTACCACCACAGGTTCGACTCATCAAAGAACCTCCAATCTGGCACTCCTTCTGCATACATATGGCGTCTCGGAATTGGTTGACTGTTGTTCTGGATTTCGCTGTCTCCGGCGAAAATGCTCAACACTCTCTGGAGTATGTACCCACAAGTTCGAACTCATCAATGAACCTCTCAAATCTGGGCATACCTTCAGCAAATACATATGGTTCGGGAAGGACACCTTCGACAATGATCATAAGCCCATAGCTTCAGTGATGCCCTCACCATTCACCTTTCCAACACAAAGAAGCACAGCCTAAATCCAGCTACTGGCTATGTCCACAACCTACTTTATCTATCTCGGTCCATAGTTATTTCTGAGCGAAGTCAAGCCTAAAGCAACAGGTTAATACAAGAGAAATTACTCCCTAAATATTACAAAGTTATAACAACATACAATTCTAGCTCCAAATTATGCCACACTCTTACAATTGCATTGCATTAACTTATGAATTGCATTTGCATAAGCATGAAGATCATATAATCTCTGCAACGGCACGCACTTTACAACACCTAACATATTTCAAGAACACAAGTTCTAACAAAACCTTCTAATTGTAAACAGCTTTACCGTTATTATGAAATGTATACAATTCCAAACAAAAAACCAAATTTCAATTTTAACCAACTTTTAACCACAATTAAAGAGATCTATCACAATTCTACAGAACCAAACACAATCTTGTCCTATCTTCTTAACCCCCTCACCATATGTCCTACTTCTCGTACCCCCCACCATGTTCTCCAATCCCCAACATTACAACTAGACCTTAAGACCTCTGCCCCATATACTGCAATTCAAATTCGTTGATTCCCATGGCTACAATAGTTAAACGGCTAAACGAATAACACAAGAAGTACTACTCAAACTTTGTCCAATTACCAACCAAAAATTGGGGTTGATTTGAATACAACCTAGCAAGAGCTCTGTTCGAGGCAACACCTACAGTTACAGCCGATGTAGGGCCTCAAAGCCACTATGAAGGCTTGCACCATAATTCAATAATTCCAAATTTTCAATAATTCATAAACGCAATAATAATTCCAATCCATAAGCTCAGTTCCTCTAACCTAAAAGTAACAACAACAACGTGCAAATAATTGTTACTTCTCAATTTAATCAGAACTACGCCTCCCCTTGTTAAACCCATTCAAGAACATCTAGGTCGGCTAATTACTAATAACTCGTAATGGAAAAATCCAATAAATCCATTAAGATTAACTCACAATCTAAAAAATAACATCCAAAAAAAAATCAAACTTCCATACTCAAACACAACGATTAACCCAGTAATATTTAATAACAATGTGGTTGGAAATATTCATCAAGACATTTCATCTCAAACAACAACAATAACCCCAGTAATTTCTGGTAAATAGTACAAACGATTGACTTTGCATTCAACCAACACAAATGAAAATAAACAATTATACAATATAAGATAGAACTAACAGCAAGTGAACTTACCAATTTTGAACATGATTCGAGAGAAATGTGCATGAGGACAGAATCAGCAATCGCGAATGGCAAAAACCAACAGACGGAGGAGAGAGAGAAGAGAGGACTATTCGATGGAGAGGAGCAGTCAAATGAAATTGCAAACACAAGTCAAGAGTTAACCATAGGGTGAAGTGTTAACCTGACAGTTAAATGGTCTTAAACGGGTTCAACACATTTTCAACGGAAGGTAAGTGTCAGTTCAAAACAATAGAGGGAAATGTCTTTTAAGCCCCTGGATGTGTTTAGCTAAATGCATCCCACGGATGCACTTGAAACAGCTGCAGCAATATCGCTAGCAAGGAAATCACACAAAAAAATGATTAAATGGTTATCATCTTATTAATCTAGATGTGATTTTCTTAAACTTTACATCATTAAATTTCTAGAGAAAGTTCACAAGACACAAKCGTATAGCATAGTTTCAGAATTTCATTTTGGAAGGGTAGCGTTCAACGTTAATCTAGCACCGGGATCTTACAAATTTGATTCATTCAACATGGAAGTAATAATGCCTTCAATGCCTCCCTGCAAATGTAGGCAATTTGAATCTCCTCTAGAGGCTCCTTTGTAACATTCATTAAGTTAGCAACACTTGCACCCCCCACAGTACTCCATCACTATCTGCCACAACATTTCTTATTAATATCACAGATCGAACAATCAATCAAAGACTTAATCTCCTAAGTGAGATTGGGTACATGAACCAAAAATGATTGTGAAGCAATATCACAGATGCAAATCATGCAATTCACAAATACTAATCATTAAGAGATGGGAAAAGAGTTACATGACATACATAAACTAAAAGGTGCTTGATTAAAAACAACTAGAGATCAAAAACCTACCCAGAGATACTCTTCTCCTTGGTAGCTTCCAAGGTAACGAACCACATTAAGATGACTACACTGCTGCAACATTTCAATCTCACCGTGTATCTCCTCATAACCTTCTTCCTACAAACCAACAAAGAAAACACAGTCAAAGAAAATTTCCAAGTTTTTCCCATGAACCAAAAGTGGATCAAGAAAACAATGATAGTAAACGCACCCCTTCAGCTAAAGATATAACTTTGATTGCAACTAACTCTCAAGTCCTTAAATCTCTAGCTTTATACACAACCCCATAAGAACCTTTCACTAATTCACTAATCCACTAACTATACATTAATACAACCATGACCAAATTAACTAGCTAGAAAGTCCTAATAAAATAAACATAGAACAAAAGTCTGCAGTAAATAGTTACTGTACGTACTATATTATTCACTATTTTAAGTTTTATGGAATTAAGGGTATGATTGATTGATTTTAAGTTTTATATGCCATGTAACTTAACAAGTTTCATTTGARATGATCAGTGAAGCACTAAGCAACAAGTTTTGATGTAGAACATGCATGAAAAACAACTGACTAAATAAAATATATAAGCAACACCCACTTACAGGAGCATTTCCAACAACAATACCATATTTAGTTGCAGCATTAACATCAACATTATTGTAACCAACATCCATGTTACTGAATGCTTTCCCACCTGCCTTGTTCATTGCTGAAAACAATGTCTCTCCCCAATCCTTTGTTAACTCTAACCATCAAACAYGGCCGTGGCTAGGTGGTCGGAGGCCCTATACTAATTCTTGTAGGGGGGCCCTTAAATCTTGAACTTTGTTTAAAATAAAAAAGATGACTGAATGAATTTGATATGGGAAGAATTCCTTAAAATTTATTTTCACCTTGAAAGTAGTGTAATTGTTAGGAAAATYAATTTGGAAAGGCAAAAGATGACTGAATGAATTGATATGGGAAAAAAAAGAAATAAAAAAGGGGTTGACAAGAAGCTTCAAACCATGCATCTCCCCCTTATTGTACCTTTGTAACTAACCACTAGTCTATAGCTATTTTTATGCTTAATACTTGCAACTGCTAATACATATACCACATTTCG
>SNQN01012679.1:0-15248 GCA_008642245.1 Bassia scoparia
AATAAAAAGAAATAGATGAAGTATTCGAGTTACTCCGTAGTTGAATTCAGTTGTTACTCAATTAATTGTAAATAAATCTCGATGAATTCATTAGAAATGACACGAAGCCATACACAATGCGACATTGGTACACCCTTGCAGAGACTGATTCATGAACCGACAACAACCGGTTGCTTCAAGAATCAAGATGTACCCATCAAAACAGATTACGACTTACGAGCCTGGCAACTGGCTAACTCTACTAAACAAAGAGAAACAACAGTACACCTCTACTTTCGTGTCAGAATTCAGACTGATGCAGTGATGCTGCATCATCATCATCATCATCATCATCATAATCGTCATCATCATAATCGTCATCATCATCATCCATCCATGCATGCATTGATGCAGATCCTCTTTCACACTCACCCATAAACTAAACTCGAGGCTTATCTTTATTTTACTCACTTAATAGTTAATACTTCAGCTTTGATAACTTGATTAGTCATCACTACTCTCTCATATTTAACACGTACAAAGGTGCAATAACAACCATATCACAGATATGTACAATCAACTCGATCTTAATCACATCACCTAAAGTAGAAAGTACCACACTATTACGCAAACATCCCATTACCTGCATAACATACCACAACGATAGTATTATTCGTATCAAATTTTACAACATGCAAATTTAATTTATTATTAGAACACAAAGTTGTTGCTGTTGTTGTGCTCATCATAGTTAACCAAGGGAAACTCGTCCATGACCCAGGACAAACTAGCCGAGTTTGACTCTGTTAGTCCCGTCTCATAGCAGTCCAATCCCAGGAACGATTCCAGCTCTGATATCTTTTCATTCACCATAACCTCGTTCTGTATCTGGCGAACATAACCCTCCTCCAGTGGACTAACACCACTATAGTTGTCGTCGCTTGAACCCCATGACCCCAAGCCCGGCATTGCCACTAGAGTTGACTCGTAACTCGGTTCAGTAAATTCATAACTCAACTGGGTCATCTCTCCGTTCAATTGAGTCGACTCATAACTCGGTTCAGTCGAGTCATAGCTCAGCTGAGTCGACTCAGTGAAACTCGGAGTGCACCTCCGCTTCGCCAGAGGAGGCTGCACTCCAGCCGCATCCACTGGCTGCGGTGGCGGTGGGGGCGGCTGATCGTCAGGGAAGTTGAGCTTAGCTTTGTCGCCGCGAATCTTCTTCGCAGCCACATCATAAGCACGGGCGGCTTCCTCGGGAGAGTTGAATGTACCAAGCCAAACTCGAACACCTTTGCGCGGATCTCGGATCTCAGCAGCCCATTTTCCCCACGGGCGCCGCCTTATTCCTCTGTACACATTCTTCCGAGTTTTCCGAGTCTGACTCGGTTTAGGAATTTTGTCCTTTTCCTCTGTTGATGTCACCCCATCATATTGCGATCCTAACACATCCAAAACAATCATACATATATGTCATGATTCCTCGTGAATATAACAGATTRCTGGTGTACTCGTGTTAACGTTATAACGTATTGTAGCAGATTAATTTGTTCTAGTTAATCTGTTGTCAAAAAATAAATTAATAAATTGTTCTAGTTAATCATGCAACATCGCCGATTTTTTTGTTCCTTTTTTTCTTTCTTTCTGGTAAGAAAAGACAGCATATTAACGTGTCCCATMAAAAAAGTGTATAAATCATTCAGTTTTGATTTKGTCATCACGTTGTTCAGTGAATCGGGAAAGAAAGGGGCTAATTAAAAAATAATTAGTGTCATATCATTGACATGATGCAACAATTCAAAGATTTTGCACCAACAAGGAATAAGAGRAAGAAAGCTTTTGAACAAATTAAAAGTAAGAGTTAAAAAGCCACACGATTTATTTTTATTTTTAATTTTTTTAAGGTGCAACATGTATTAGCTACAGGATCTTCTAGAGTTGAACTTGATAGAGACGCAAGAGTAAATTTTTTTAATTTTTATTTTTAAATTTTAAATCCATACAAAATCAATATAAATTTTTGATATATTTTGAATGAGTTGGATTTATTTGAAATCAGCAGAGTTCAATTTTATAGGATCTAGACCCCGAGGTGCCAAAATCATTGCTGTTATTGAGCTACCGAGGGATTACTATTTTAGGCAAACTATATGCAGATTAGAAGTACATATAAAAAAAAATAACAATAACAAATTAAAAGTAAGAGTAAAGTAAGGTGCAACATGTAATAGAAAGAAGAAAGAACAACATACATGCCAGTAATTAGAAACTACTTACCATCGTATTGTGGGATGAGGTTGGAGCGGGAAGATTTGGAGTGAGGAAAAGCGTCAAGATTATCGGGGTCGAGCTGAGACCAGAGGTCATGGGTGGTAAGGTTGCGACCGCGTTTGGCGGCAATGAGGTCGGAAATGATAGCACCACCACACATCTATAATCAGATCCTACGTAATTACACCACCAACTAATCCATATCTTTCAACTTTCTCACATACCACCAACATCATCTAACACCATAAAAGGTTGATTTGATATAATTACGTTGTCGAATATATGAACGCGTAGCTTCAAATTAGCACAGTGAGAAAAAGTAAGAGATTTTTGATCCGAAGAGCACGAGAAAACAGAGAGACGCATATGAAGGTGTACACTGGTACTTCATTTTGTAATATGACGAGAAAGCCAAAACATATGTGCTATCGCGACTAAATGTGACTATGTGTTGTGTGTCTAGTGACTACGTGAGAGGCTAAGATAGAAGAAACGTTGAAGTAGAGAATTAAAAAAAAAAAAACAAAAAAAAAAAAAAAAAAAAACCACAAGAAAAGATTTGTGAATATGGATGGATTGGGTTGGTGTTTTTTTGGAGATTGGAATAAATTATTGATTGGCAGTGAATTTGCCACTCGCACGCCCACTTACCAACTTGGCCTGCCCATTATGGCATTATGTTGCATAATGCATATCTTTATTTTATTAACTTGTATATTAATTATTAATTATTACTTAAATATTACTTCTTCCATTACCTTTATTATCCCGTTTCTTAAATTGAAATTTCTAAATATTTATTTTAAATTTTTTTATTTAAATTTTAATTTATCCACCTTTTCATTATAAATTGAAACATAGTTATTGTTTTTCTTCCATCATATTTTATCATTATCTAAGATTACTCTCAAAAAATTCGTTTACCAACACACATTTATTAATTTTTCTCATTTTTACTAAATATAAAAGCCAATAACTCTCTTTTCAAGTAAAAATTTTATTAAAATTAACATTTTTATTAATTAAATATTCATTTTTTTAATTCTCTCCCCGATTCCAAATAACACAAACAAAGAGACAGGAGGGAGTCTATAACGAAATGATGGCTACAAAATATTTTTCATCCATTTTGAAGAAAACATGTAAGTTGTAAATGATTAGATTAATTTAAGAAACTTTAGAAGTAGCTATTATAATATCATTCTTACATGTATTACAAAAAATTAGATTAATTTATGGATAATTTGGTTTAAGTACGGAGTTGTGGAGTGCCTAGTTCAGGGTAAATTTGAAAAATAAATTAGTTTCGTGAATATTGAAAATAAATGCGTAGTTTGCCACTTTCGTTGAAAATCGGTATCTTTATGAGTTTCTCACCATGAAATTAGTTTATTGACTTTCAAAGAAAGTGGGAAACTAGATATTTATTTTCAATATCACGAAATAGTACTCCGTATTTAAGTTTAAAAGGTGAGACAGAACAGGTATGGTATTAATGTAAAAGATTTTGTAAAATTAGATATTTATTTCAAATTTAATTACCCTAAATCTAGGTATTAAAACCAAAATTTCTTTAATTAACTCGTTTAAACTCTTATATTTCTTCTTTAAAATACACGAAAAATTAAAATATTTTGTTACAATTATTACGTTGTTATACGTTGTTTATGTTCACATGAAAACATCATGCTACCCTTACAACCTTACTCATCGTTCACTAGTCTTTTATGCATGCGTTTGCGTGCTTATAGATTTATATATTGATGGAAAAAGTAAGAGAAAAATTACAAACCATTCATATAACTATATTAAATAGCTTAATTTATTAAAAACAATAGTGTAATTGTAAAATATGTGTATTGTTAATTTTTTTTATCAATATTAGAAGTTTTAAATCATATTTAAATGCATTCGTTATATAGATACCCGTAAATTAAAATAAATATTCTTATATAATAAAAAACTAATGGGAGACTAATAATTTAAGTAAAATGCATGAAGTTGAAAAATTAAGTTGTATAAAAATAAAAATAATTGTAGTGAAAAAAAAAATTCAATCTATCGATCCATTAACTAAAAAAAATTAATCGGAATCGCCCATTTTGCTCGTGTTTGTGTTTTTGTTTTAAAATTCATAAAGCAAATTCCACAAAGTGAAAAATTAAAGAAAATTATGGAACAATCCAGCTTAAATTTTAGAGTGCTTTGTTACATTTCATTATATTTTTGAAATGATTTCAGAAATTTTGATGAAAATTCTAAAAATGATAAAAATCTTTATATATTCCAGACAATTATGAAAAATTCTAGAAAAATCTCTAAAAATAAAAATTATTGGGAAATTACACACTTATTTATAGAGTGTTTTGAGCATGAAAAGGCTGTTTCCATGTAAATAATGCCTTTTTAGGGTCTGTCAATGCCTAACTTCACCGTTAATTAGGCTTGTGTAGGGATGCAAGTGGTGCGGGTCAAGTAGGAGACCCGCCCCATCCCCTTCCCATCCCCGCGGTGGGTACAATTTTCATCCCCATCCCCGCCCCATCCCGTCAAAGTTGGACCCATCCCCGCCCCGTTATGGATCCAACTTTGACGGGGATGGGCGGGGATAGGGATGAAAATTGTACCCACCGCGGGGATGGGGAAGAGGATGGTTTTTTGGCTACCTCCGCCCTAACACCGCCCCGCTTTGCCTCGCAAATATCCGTCCCACCCCGCCCCGCTTTTTTTAAATCTAATAATTGAATTTTAATTATTTTTGCTTAATAATTGGAAATTTTGTATAAAGTAGAATGAATGAATAATGATTTGCAAATAACATTTCATGTTATAACAATATTGTCTATTGGGCCTTATCATATCTTGGRTTTTGCTATTTGATGTTACATGTCTTGTGGCCTTGTGGGGATTTCACGTGGGTCTTAGGTGGGGATTTTGGCRGGTGGCGGGGCGGGGAATACGGGTATGAGATGGGTATGGAGACCCACTTGGGTCATGGGGCAGGGATAGTTCTATATATGTCCCCGCCGGGGCGGGGATGGGGATAAAAGAAATACCGCCTTGGGGATGGGTACGGGGATGGATATTCCATAAGTAGGTGGGGATGGGGATAGGAATTGCAAAATCCGCCCCACCTCGCCCCGTTTGCATCTCTAAGCTTGTGTATTGCAAGAGATTAAATGATGCTATAAATCTCCATYAAAACTCTTTCTTAATTTATAATTGAATCATTAGCTTTCATGACAAATATCAGTATCTACACATACCAATAGGCCACTGAGCAAAGCGCACAACCTTTTAGCATGAAAACCCCATGAGATTGTCTTTAATGTGAAGCACATCCTCAASGATGTGTCCTAAAGCAAAGCCCACTTTGGGGTAGCTAGCAATGCATGGATTTATGCCTATCAAACATACTTATTAATATCAAGAAGTTGAAAATTACAAGATTTGTCAAGCTTTATCCACTTATCCTTAGGGAATTCCACAAAGGATAGTGCTCAGGCCTCAATTTTTTATGCTTCATAACAGGTATAGAAAATAAAGATAAATTGTCATTCAAGTGTTTGGATTGATTAGAGAYGTATTATTTATTTATCTAATATTATTCTACCAACCTCTTTATTAGACTTGATGAAGTTATGATAAGTATAAACAACCCATACAACCTCTTTATTGGTGTTATGGACAATCTATGCGAATTTCAATTCATTGAACTTCTTTCTCMTAAWATTATTTCAAGACTTTTTTTTATAGATGATAACGCTTATACGAATATAACTTAATTTAACAATAGTATGAAGTATATTTAGTATGTATTTTGTTGGGTCATAATATAGAAAACTTAGGATGTCTTAGTATGGCAATAAAAACATAGAAATTGACAATTGAAGATATAGAGAATATAAATAGAGGAGCTATATATGACAATAACTCTTCTATTTATGGTTTTCAGTATCGGTTGTCATTATATGACAATAAGTGCAAGTTTTGCACATTAAATAAAGGACTTATGACATAGAATGTGAATACAACAAAAACAAATATTACACTCAAATAATTTATATAATTAAAAGCAATCAATTAATAATCACATTTGAAAATGAAAACTACACAGTTTATTGCCTCCATCACAATTGTCCTAATATTGATTAGTGCTACACCACTAGGTATGTATAGTGATGACAACGACTAGGATCTGGACCGGATCCTACAGGATCCGGATCCRGATCCATATCCGTTTTTGAGGAGAGAATCCATATCCGTCTAATATTTTTAATGAGGATYCGTATCCATATTCGACCGATCTTACGGGTACGGATTCAAAACGGGTCCAAAATGAATCCTACTATAATTTGTAACATTTCACCTATTTTAAATACTTAATACATCCATTCATTATTTTTCCAATCGAGCATACAACATGCCCCATATCGAGACCAAAGGTGCCTAAGTTGTGACCTTATGCGAAGGGTCACATCAAAATGCACAAAATTCATAAACGTGAATGATGGAATTACGAGACTTTTCAAGTCCTGTCCACTATCACCTAACGTATTATCCCCAGTGAAGTTCCGCAAATTGTAGGACGTGGGCCCGCCCTCGCGTATAACGGGCGCGCGGCTTGGGTACTACATCGAGGTGCTTTGCGTGGCTTTGAGCCACGAGACCCCGCACGTGAGTGCGTTGGGGTAGTGGTGTCGAGTAAGGGATCGCCAACGTGCTATAAAGGTTATTTCACGGACCACGAAAACGTTGGTGCAAATTAATGGCCCCACGTCCTGAATCCAGTAACCAGTTCGGGTTCGGGGACATGGTACGATCAGATCTGTAACCCAATTCGCCGCAATGTAGCGGCCTCTACTCGGTCTCATTGCAATTCCATTCATCACGATTATGAATGCACATAACTTAACGTTTTTTAGCACCTTAAGAAGCGTACTAACCCTAAAGATACTACAAAGTGTGTTTCCTATATGCACAAGAGACTACCTAACCTAGAAATTTGCTGACCACTTTGCATTAATTCAATTAACGGTGCCTAAAAACCGGTTGTCCATATGTTAATCTGATTTTAAAGTGATTCCACATAATTTCCGGTCTTTATTTAGCAAAATATATACAAATGATACAACAAATTACAAATGCGAAGTATGAACTTCAAAATATATGTACATAACCAATCTACGCCTAAATCTGCAACCAAAAAAATTAGTTGCAATAAAAAAAAAACGAGCGAAACGAATCTTCCGCCTTGAATTCGCTATATAAGACAAACAAAACAGTAGTCATAATAAAAGAACGAGCGAAATGAATCTTCGCCTTGAATTTGCTATAAAGGATAAGAAATCGTTAGTATTGAACAAGTGATAATAATAATGAAAATGAAATAAAAAGAAACGAAAACCAAAACAAATGAAACATGAAAACATTAGAAAATCCTAACATATTTAACATGGAACATTAAATATGTGAGTTTCTACATGTTTAATTAATTAATCAAAACTCGTAATAGTTATAATTAGATTAGAAAAAGGAGTATGTTTAGTGCGAGTAACTCAGAAATAACCTTGTTATTGCTTTGTTGAATGAAAAAGAAATCGAATGCTTTGAATTCAGAACGAATGTGTTTTAGAGTGTTTGACGAGAGAGAGAGAGAAGAGGAACGTGTTGTCTCGAAAATCGTTGTGTCTTCGGAATGAGCAAGCAGGCACGTATTATAGGCACGAGGGAAAAAAACGAGGGAGAAAACCCTGCGTATATACGCAGGAGAGCTGCGTCATATGCGCAGGCGCCTGCGTATATACGACAGGTCGCGTATATACGCAGGTAGCCTGCGTAATATACGCAAGCTCTGCGTATATATGTTTTCCAAACTCGAAATATTTGATTTCCTCCGATTTTACTTCGTGATTTGCCTTGATTCGACGCACCTGACACCCTTGCTCTCCAAGCAAAGGAGTTCTAGAGTGTTCTAGAAGGTTCCACGTATTTACGGTGTATTTTTTGTGTATTTGTATTTTTTTTTATTTCCTGGCGTATTAAAAATTATAAAAATCATAGAAAAATGTAGATAAAATCAGAAAATAATCTAAAAATACTGGTGAGCTCAGAAAAATGTGAAGAGTGTGATGAAAGTGGAAATTTATGGAGATCACCATATAAAATTATTTTAAAAAAATCCTAAAAATAGAAAGAAAACCTAAAATAGAAAAAATAAAATAAATAAAAGAAATTTTTTGCCCCTTTTATTTGTCCTTTGCTCAACAGTTCCGATATACCTCACGTAATTTCCACTTTTGTGAGTTCAAAGCTCTTTTCTAGGTCGAAACATTTTTTTAGGGTTGTCTACACTCCCCAAGGTACCAGACAGGCTTGAGGTCCCACAGAAAAGACACTGCCTCTGGCGAGCTCAGCGCGCTGCAGCGAGCTCCTCGTCTTGCATTTCCTACTCGCCTCCATGGGCGTCCACTCCACTTGCAGCAAATGTGGTTTATAATCACAAAGCATTCACGAAAACATACAAGTTAAAAGGTAAGGAAACTCACCTCCGATGGGTTCAAGCTAAAAAACAATGACCAAAATGTACAATTTTCAGCAATAGGAACAATAGGCAAGGAACTAAGTGAGAAAGAGGCACTTCTTTTCCCAATGAACATACATGGATAATAGAAATGCAACAATTCCACTCACAAATTTTTATATACAACAAGGATTTCAAGAAGATGTAATACATTTGCTATAAGCAAGCGATGGGCCGAAAGTCATCAAATCGCTACAAAAATACCACCTATAAGCTACGACAAGCCGTAAGTGAAAGCAAAGTCCAACGAAGCAATACCATGATTCAAGTGAAGGTCGAAAGCAGATCAAAGTCAAATAGCCACATTTCGCTAGTACGAAGTCGTATCATCCTCGCAAAAGCCAAGCGTTAGCCCGATTGGTTATACATGCAATGCAAGCATTTACAAAAAAGACATTGCTATACGCAATCGTGGCTATACGCAATGTTACCTCTATTGAGTTTCCCGGACGACTAGCCGAGATGGATACACTAGATTCAAGTACGCACTAGCAAAAAGACATTGCTATACGCAATTGTGGCTATATCGCGACGTTTACTCAATTTAATTCCCCTGAACGACAGGCCGAGATGGATACAACAGATCAGCACGGCCAGCAAAAAGACATTCGCTATATGCGATCGTGGCTATAACGATGTGTACAAGTATGTTAATTTTTCCCGGATGACTAGCGGAGATGGATAAAAAGTTCAAGCAAAGCACCAGGTCCCAACGGAGGCATCGATACCGGACACCATTTCATTTTCCTCCAAAGAGTCAAAAGAAGCAATCGATACGGACACGTAGTAATTCCCATAAAGTCCTACGGAGGCATCGGAGTGGACATTGAGAAATAGTACCCCAGGATGTCCTAACGGAAGTATCGAGTGGATCAAACTGTAATAAAAATCCCAATGGATCAGAACCATAGGTGGAAATCCCCCCAAAGATCGAAGCACGGAGCCCCAGTGGAATCAGAACCATAAGTGAATGTAAGCAAAAGTATTAGCAACAGAGACAAGAAAAAAGCTACATGCAACCGCAGGTGCAGGTAAAACTAACCGCATTTGGTTTGCAAGTTATCGGGTACTTTGGCTTTCGTTACGAGATTTAAAATCTCTTCAGCCAAAGTCCGGGGCTCTATAGATACACACATTTGTCCTAGCTCAAACGGTCAATGATAAGACACCCTCACAAACACAAAGTCCAAATCGGAGAAGAGCTAGCACCCTAACAGGCCCTAAAAAATACGCAGATTCCCTTGCACGGACACCTCTTTCAAGTATTTAGACCTCAACAAATAAGTTTTAAATTTCAAATAATTTTAACTTAGTGTTAAACATTTTTCTAGAATTTTTCGGAATTTTCTGAATTTTCTAAGCCTTTTGCAAATTCGGAATTTTCAGCAATTTATTAATTTTGGATATAAATTAAAAATTATGAAACACAATTCCAAAATCACAAAGTTTTAGCACAACACCTTTTTTCAAGAAGGAATTTTTCTAATATTTTTCAATAATTTTTCCGATTATGGTTAATATTTACGAAGTTTCTAAAAGCAAAACGCAAACCGAGCATAGCGGCCACCCGGATGTGCTCGAAACATGTAAGATCCAAAGTCGCAAAAAAAATCGATAAAGAAAATCAAATTCAAAATTCCAAAGTGCAACAATTAAAGTTCAAATCAAAATCCAAGTTCAAATCAAAGTTCAAATGCAAAAATCAAAAAAAGCATATTGCGTACTTTTTGAATTTAATAACTAATTTCCGTGATATTGGAAAATAATATACCTTAAATGTTACTTACTCTGGAACATATAATTGCAAAAATCCTATTTTTCAATGCTTATTATCGATGCGTATATTTTTATATTGTTTATATCTTTAGTAGTGTTTTGCCCAAATATTAAAAAAAAATTGTATTATAAATTACACATTGAGACGAATCCAATCACGAGATTTCCACATGAATTTTTTTTTTTACACATATAAAACACAGAGCATGAATAATAGACTATTATGATGGCATAAAATTGTCCACACTTCAATTATAGTGGATTGGATGGAAACCCAACTAGAGTTGGGCTGATAGTTTTAAGGTGCCTTAAGCTCCTTAACCAAGGTCATCGGGTTTAAGCTTTGAATGGAAAAATCTAGCTATGAGGGATGTTGATCATCAGTAACCCATGACAAACTTCCACGGAGAGATAGTCCACATTTCCAAAAGGTGGTAGAGAACTACCCTGTATTCAGGTACCAAAATATGGAACCGGAGGAGTCGGAGTATCTTTTAGTTTCAAAATAGTGTTTGTGAAACGCTAATAAACTGACCAAGCTAAACAGTTTAGCAAGATCCATTGTCAATTATTTTTAGTTTACGACATTTTTTCCAACTATAACACCTTAGACATTTCGAACATGATGTACCCACGATTTGTTTGGTTCATGGGGGTCTCATATAAGGAACCTACTTGTAATGTGAAACTGTGAGCATCATGAAGCGTTGGATATGTGTTGTTTAGATTCTCTTAGCTGTTATGCTAAGGATGTCCGAAGTTGAAGGACCTAGTTGGATCTATATGAACAATTCGTGCATACATACTAAAAACATATCTATGAAGTTCGCCATAGATGTAATCCCGTGTTCGATTTTATTACCAAAAAAAGGTGATTTTAATCTAACAATCTAATATTATCACAGGACAACACAAACACTTCATTTATAATTGAGTTCATTTCATTTTTGTTCATGCGAAAACACTCTCTCATAAAATTGGAATGTTTTTCATCTTTTGTTTAAAATAAGTATTTACTATTCTGTTATCGAAAAACGGAACGAACTTAGTCGTCAGTGAGGCGACCACCACTGAAAAGGTCCGGACGCTGAATGACTGTACTGGTAAGTAAACGGAACGGACAGTATACACCATCTAGGCATACGCTTTGACAAGAATTTGCCAAAAAAATGAAGCAAGTGCGAAGCAAATGAACACGGCACCACATACTCTCAAGATCTCTTAAATTTCTTAATCCTGAACGCCGGCTAGAGGAATTATAACTTTATAGTTATATGAGTTCTCCTCATGCTACATTTTAATTGGTGGCTTAGTTAGAACTTGTGCAGATTTTTCTTACTATCGAGTTGAGATTTTTTAGGGATCTACTAGTTTGCACTACGTTCGTTAAATTTATAGCTGTATAATTTAGTTTATCTATATTCAACTTGTATAGGCTATTGTTGCTTAACTATGTATCGATCCATGTCCTACAGGTCGTTCTATAGATGCTCCATTACCATATCTACACCAATTTCACTTTATACATTGTTCACGTGAAGAAAACAGATGTACTACTTTATATATTCTATGAAGTTCATCTTGACTAACACAACAATTTTAACCACATATAAATCTTCTTATATACGCCCGTTTGTTTAATGTGTAAATGCAATGAATATCCGTTATACATTATAAGTAATGACATGACGAAAATACCATCTATAAAACATGTCATTCATTATAAGTACAATATTTGTCCATCTATTCTCAACTACAAATGTAAAGAAATCAATACATATTACTTAGACATAAATATTTACTCGCTCTTAAGATCAACACTACAAAGATAACATGTACTAACATTATCTGTACTATATAATGACATACAACTCATAATGATTATTGATCATTATTGGTAATAATATGATATTAATAGTTCAGTACATACGCCGAATGTACATCAGGACTTTATTCTAATGTACATAGATTAGAAATTAATTTATACAATGAACAAGTCTAGAAGTAGAAGGAGGGAAGACGACAACAATTTTTTTTAATGAGAGAATATTAAAAAATAACAAAGAAGAAAATGACATATGGCAAAAGACTTTAGTAGGTGTGACGATAAGCCACTTTCAGATTTGTATTAGGTCGGTTTAATGTTATATATTTGTTATAGATTAAACATCTAGATTAAGTTTTGAGAACAGTAACACACATGTAGTTCCACGACTAGTCACAACAACAAGGGAACAGCAAGTGTTGTATCCTATCCCACACAATGGTACTACAACCTTTACATGCTTGGGCACAAACAACACATGAAACCTTGGACAACCACCATATTCTTTTTGTTGATGTGAATCAACTCTATTAAGCTGAAATTTCCGTTTTATGAATCTAAGAATAATAAAAAACAAGGAATTGTAATGCGACTCCATTAATAAAACATTCCCAAAAGCAATTAATACACAACATTAACATGCTAATCAAAACTATAATAATGATGAAAACTAGCTCGTGAAAAATTCAATGATTTGATTGAAGTTTGTGTTTGCTTGTGCACCTAGTTGTAAGTCCATGAGAGAAATTGAACATCAGGAGTTGTTATACAAAGTTAATGGTTTTTAGTACTTGTTCACCTTTGTAGGACTAAGCATGTTGCAACAGTATCTTGATAATTTATTGGTAGGAAAAAAAATCAGATCATGAAAAATAAATGGCATTTCTGTATTTTTATGGACAATTGATTTAGGGAAGATTTCAGATTGAGGATCATAGATATATATTACGTTACATACTATTTTATAATATTATATGTAAAATTCTTTGAAATTGTAGAATATATTAAGAGATCATATTTTGGAGTTTACTAAGAAATGATAATAGTAATATTTTAGAATGAACAGATCAAACTTAAAAACCAGTGTTTGACTATACTCAGTCGTTCTATCACGAGGATACTTTCATTAACTAGTATGCTTTCATACTTTGTCGAGGATTTATATATGTTTATATTGATTTAATCTGTTTTTTATTTTCTTCACATCAATCTACCATTTCTGATCTGCGAGCACTTTATCTCTAATCTCACAGATGATGTAAAATATATTCAATCAATACTCAAGATTCTCCACGTCCCATACATAATAGATGTCCTATCTGCTTGTGTGTGTGATTAAAGATACTATCAGAAATATTCTTTGTAGACTAAAAGACCTAAAACTATGATATTAGCAAGACAAAATAACTGATATTACATAATATTGACAATCGATAGAATAATATATACAAACATAAACATCATGTTACTTCTGGTATTGAATGAGTAATGTTCGACAAACCGTTCTAATGTAGTCAGGCGGGAAAAGCATGATACCTCTAATGTGTAGCAGAACTGACTACTATCATACACAAAAATCCTCACAAAATATGAAAGCATCAATCGGTCGTCTAAAAACTACACCGCCCCTTAACTACGCAACAGGTGATCATAAATATTGCTGGCAATTTACAATACATCTCCTCGTATCGCTATAATATCGAACATTTTCTCCCTAATCTACATATATCACAAAAAGTTGCAGACAATTTGTTTATTTTCTATTATGTAGTTAAAAAAAAACCATATCAATTACCCTTGTCGTCCCCTTTTTCTCTCTCTAATTTGCAATTACCGCTCAAAAGCATAACCGTCACATGCATCAACAATTACACCTTGTGGTCCCCTTTTTCTCTCTCTAACTTTACAATAACAAACCACATCATTAACTACGCTAAACCACCCTTGCAAATTTTCCTAGCAGTCCCGCGAACCTTTTGTTGCATTTTAGCGATATGGAAAGTATTATATTTTTTAGCAATGAAGTTCCTAGTTATGATCTGCATATCTATTGTTTAATTCCTGTCCACAATACTACACTGATTAAATTTTAAACAAAGAATCATAAAAATATGCGTGGAACATATAATTTGTACTAACTACGCATATACTATGTTTATTTAAGTTAATTTCAAAGTAAGCATTTGATGATCAACATCACATACTAGATTGGCAACGGATATTATTGGACACCGCCCGTTATCCGCGGGTCCATATCCTTTTTTAGGCATATGAATCTTAAAATTTTGGACCTGATAGATATGGTCAAATATAGATCGTTTACCCGTTTTTAAAAAAAAATTCATTATTACTTTGCCTACCTACTACATAGCTTAGCATTGTATCAGTCTACTGTGTACAATCCCTAAGTACATTACTACTAACTATATAATACTTCTACTACTCACTACTGGTACGACTAACTCACTATGTTAAGTGGAACGAGAGTAATAATACTTTACTATTTATTAGTGATACTATAACATTAACCTACACAATCACACACCACAGTAACTCTAACTCTTCTATTACGTTTTTTTATTCAGGTCACCACCAAGTGCTAAATGTTAAACATAATAGAGTAATTAAATTCCTGTAGTTTGTGCATTAGAGGATAAAGTTCCTCCAAATAATTAGCGCTAGCCCAACTTGGAGTACCTAGATTTTTTTACTATATTTTTCACAATTGTTAATTTGAGTAATTGTTTGCAATGTGTCACATTTTGTGGACTTCGTAAATTGTAACTTTGTTATATTATTTTAAAGTATTAATCT
>SNQN01012680.1:3931-15236 GCA_008642245.1 Bassia scoparia
TTATGCAAACGCAACCTATAACTTGGTTTTAAAGCTCGTTCATGTCATATTTTACTAAATTAAGCTTTCTAGGTCTGGATTGGACGCGTTAAGACACGACAAGACCACTTTGGGGCATAAGACATCAAAGCAATCATATGCAAATCATAAAAAAAATCCTATTCGTACTCAACGTCTTATTAGTCGGAATTCCGCCCTAAACATCAAATGAAAATCATATAAAAGAAATCCTATTCGTACTCATTGATTTATAAGCCGGAATTCCGCCCCAAACATCAAATACGAAGTAAACAAAGAAGAAAGCGTTACCATCACTTCTTTGGCCTTCTTGCTAACTGGTTGCGGTTCGTTCCCTGATTGTTTCTTAAACTAAGTGTCAAGGAAGAGTTCTACAACATTAGGCTTCTTCCCTTCTTTCTCCTCCTTAGCCAACACAAAAAATTGTTTCATATGTTAGGTGATATAAAAAGATTTTAACGAATGACTATTACAATACTTAAATGAAAGATTAAACTAACCAATTGCTTAGTTGAGATGGAACCGTGACAACGAATACTCAATTTAGTCACCAAAGATCGCAATTAATCAAAGCTCAAAACTCAGCTCAATGTGCAGTTGAAAACCAACTCACAACCCAGTTCAACTTTCCACAATTCAGAAATCGCAATGCACAATGTAGAATTCCATACTATTTATTTCACAACTAGCTTTCAAACATGCAATTACAGTTCCAATTACAAGCTCAATCACAGTTCAAATCAAAAGTTACAAAGTCACATAGTACATAACAATTGTAACCAACAAATCACAACTCCTCAAATTTACAAAATTACATATTACATTACAATTCTAACCAAGAAATCACAACTCCTAAATTTACAATTCATAATCACAATCTCACAAAGCAACTCACAATCACATATTCAAAGCATCATTACAATTAAAAAATTCTATTATTCAATTCACAATTCCAATTATTAATTCCAATTAAAAAAATATTCAAAATTCAACTTCACAAATTGAAAAAAAATTCACTCAAAATTTAACTCAAAATTCCATGCCATAATAAACCTTCACAACCTTCACAAACCACAAGTGCTCAAAATTCAAAGTCAAAGATTACACTATTAAACAATATTAAACCTTCACAAGCTTAAACTCAAAACCACAATTAAACAATATTTTTAATTCGAAAAAAAAATTCAACAAGAGTACATATTCAAATTCAAAACTCAGTTCCAATACAACTTCAATACACAAAATAACAATAATAATTTAATTTCAATTTCCAATCATGAAATAATTCAAGCATTTAAAACTGAAATTAAAAAAAACTTAAATACGTAATTCGAATTAATTTAAACACCTAAAAAACTAGTTACATAAAATAAAATAAAATAAAAAATTGTTTACACTAAACCCTGTCTCTTATACACATCTAGATGTGTATAAGAGACAGCCATTTCACTTCAATAATAATTTCATAAAAATTTCACAACCATTAACAATTTCAAAGATTTAATTTCAATATAGTAAAATTAAATAAGTAAATCAATTGAAAAAACAACATAAGACTTTTCTGGGAAGTATGTTGGAATGGCGATTGGGGTTTGCTGCTGGCTGACTGCGTACGACACTGCACGGCTGCAATTGGGCTACGCATGATGGGAAGACGGTGCCAAATACTAAATACGTCAGCTTACGAGGGAGGGTTGCGATGCTGCGAAGTGGAGCGGTGGTTGTGAATGGAGAAGACGACGAGTGGGGCCGTGGAGAAGTGGAGCCCTGGAGGAGGGTTGGAAGTTTTTTAGGGTTTTGGAGAGATGTGAGAAGTCTGAAATCTGAAAATTGAAAAACACGTTTTGAGGACTTTGGSCGTTTGAGTATACAGACAATCAAACATAAGATATTTATTTAGTAGTTTTCTTTTTTTAAAAAAAAAAATATTTTTTATAATTATCCGGTTGACCGGTCCTGACCTAAAAACCCTGGTTTTGGACAAAACCAAACCGGAAGACCGGAACAAACTGGACATGGACCTAGACTAGAATCGACGGTCCGGTCTGGTCCTGTCAGATCCGGTTTCAAGTCCTGACCGGACCTTTGCTTACCGCTAGATATCAACCAACATAGAGAGGTTCGAATTTACGATATTTTTTTCATCCAAAGTTGCAGATGGTTATTAGGGTGTCCATCTTGATCCTGTATATGATCATGAATTGACTAACCTTGAGAAAGAGTGTGTGAATCACCATTTTTCTCTCAATAGAGTGGCCGAATTTTGTAAAATTAAAAGTGATCAATTTATCTATGGGCACGCTCGGCGCTGGGGAGAAAGACCCTGGATCAAGGAGATGGAAGAAGGGGGAACCAGAAGAACCATTATGGAAACATTTCACAATCTGGATTTCATCAACATCCTATTGTTCCCACATGTGAAGGATGATATCTTTGCTTTGCACAACTTGTCTKGGATATGCAAGGCTTATGATGTGGGYGTTAAGGCGGTATCTAGAGATAGAATSATGTTMTGCAATCATGCARTCATGGTGAASGCCCAATACTACGAGGTATTATTGGCTAAAGGCCCTAGAAACTCCATAYAAACAATGCGCTATAAATGCTACTGTGAATTATGGGTCGACTACAATAAGTAGCGAAACTAAGTCAATTGGGAGATAACTACTCCTAAAGATGATGACTTCGAAGGATATCTTGAGCGCAAAAATGTTAGCCAAGTGATATCTSAATTACCTGGCGCTTATATTGTCGTGCTCCCCTAAWGATGACAAAATAAATATGTATATGTATATATGTATTTAGATCTTCTAATATTTTGGGTAAAATTAATCAACTTGCCCATTCTTGAATGAAGGACAATGGAAATGGTTGCTTTGTTGTTATCATAATTTTCTTTGAAAAAGAGACCTTATTAGCTTCCCCTACACAAGCATCACACATGAATTGATTAGAGGAATCTGACATTTGGAAGCCCAACTATCAAGTTAGTTAAAGTGAAGCTTGTTCCATAAGAGAGAAAATCGTATAGTCAAATCTTTTTTGCAGATTAAAAGCTTCATCCTCAATTACACTAGGACAGGTCCAGATTATCCCTTATAGGGACTGTGTTGAGGTCCACTATATAAGTGTTTCCCTTCCTTTTCCTTACAAGAAAATTAACCTAGTGTGGCTGTTAATGATGTGTACAATTTCGGTGATAAAATTTTATTGTGTTACCTTCAAATGTCAATAAATTGTGATAACTTAGTCGTTATGTTTAAGACGCTCGACCAAAAAACAGTATTCAAATACAATGAGAAACATGGACTTACAAACTTTACTTTGGCTAGGATTCACACCTTTCTTATATTGATCACAGAAAGTCACAGTTCAAACCAGTATGGCTCTAGTGAGAGAAAATTTGGATTAATCTCCATGTCATATCTTAGAACAACACTGTTGAGGTTACCATGTGTTGTTACCCACCCATTTGGAACCTACAAAGAACTTAAGGGTTAGTATGAAAAAGAACCCGGTTTTCTCGGGTTTCCTTGAAGAGGAGTGGAAGCCCTTTATTTTCTTATCCATACTTATTTACGTTAACTTTATGGGCAGTTGCTTCTTATGCAGTTACTCCATAGTGTTCGGTTTTACCACAGAATGTTGCAAACCTAGTTTTAGTAACATCTTACATATTTCTCTTTTTTTCTTATGATGCTAACATGCACAATTACCTAAAGTCCTTCAGTTCTTTTCACTTGAGCATCTTAAAATCCCCAATTTAGGGAAAGAATAATTGACTTATGCTCTATTTTTCGGTCTCAAGTATCCTTACAATTTTGCTTTTTCAAGTGTGGAGTTCCTCAAGATTGTTCTTGAGTCCTTAAATTCTTTTATGAAATTTTTCAGAGGAGGAACTTTGTATTACTTATGTCACATTCATCATTTAATATGCACTTCAACACCAAGGATTAGATATTTTGTTGTTTGAGCTTTCCCACAATTCCTTCAAAAAGAGATTCATGTCGGGAAGAACAACATACAAATCTAATTTGGAACATCAGTTCTATGATTCTCTATCAGGAACCATGTCTTTACTTTAGTGATTTTCATGATTGATTTAAGACTCTGGTAACCAGTACTCCAGTCTTCATCATTTCTATTTTTAGGTAAGACCAGTCTTGCTTAGAAATGTAAAGCAGTTTATGCAGGATAAGGATATACTCTTTTTCTTGGTTTCATCATCATTTGGGCCATCAGACAATAGATGAGGAAACTGTCTAGTTTAGTGTTGCTTATCATTTTCACTACTCCGACATCTGATCCACATAGCAACAAATCACATTGCTTTTCGCTGACATATGACTTCGTTGAACGATTCGTGTTCTTGTTAAACCGTCTTTTACTTGCCTTTTTCTTATGTCGGAGATTGCAAGGGCAATGTTTACCTAAACAAACAATCGATCATTTTTATAAAAAATTGCTAGCCACATCGGTAGACAAAGAAACTATGGTCACACTGTTTTCTGACAAAGTTACTTAGAGATTTGTTAGATTTACATCATTCTTTGAACCTTCTTAAAAAGCATGGGCAGCATCATCTTCATCCACCTCGATTCCCTCAGCACTCATCAACTTTCCAGTAAAGACCAGTTCTATACCTTATTGGAGATTACTTTGTGCTGGCGCAATGTGTAAATTGTGAGTCTTAAGGGATCCAGCCAATTGCTCCGAAAATATTGAACTTATGAAGTCCTGGTCTCTTGGAGTGACAGGTTACGTTTGCTCTCCATCTCTCATTCTAAGGTAGAGTAATCCGAGAAACTTCCTACCTGTTCATAGACAGTGGATAATTCTTGCCAAGAGAAACTATTCAATGTAATTTAGTACACACACCTTGTAACCCTATTTTGAATAGTTCTTTAGGTTCTCATTTCAATCGGAAAGCTCAATATTTGACACAATCAGTAAGTCTATTTAGAGCCGTTTTACTTCATTGTTCCTTCATGCGATTATCTCTAACAAATCCCATATTTCTTTTGAGAGCATTCATGCATCATGGACACGATTGTGTTCATAGGGGTTCAGAACCACAATAGTAGGATTTTGACACAAGCGAGCAATTTGAGATTCAAAGTTTATCAAAGTACCTATTTATCAAATTACAGAACATAGGAATTTTAGAAGAAAACTATCCTCATTGTTTACCGTCTTGGTGATTATAACAAAGTCACAACTACTATTGACTCGCAAATTCTAGGTAGGTTCTCGGCCTTAGAAGAAAATTTTTCATTCTAATTGTTCCAGTAGAATATAATCTTCCATTGAACATCGAAGGTCTTTGAGTAGAGTATCCTAACTTACAAGGTTTCTTGCGTTATCATTTCTCCAACTAGCTCTTAAACGTTCAGTTCTTCTCTCAGGGTTTCCCTATTGTCTACGAGAGAAACTTAGCTCTAGATAACCAATTGTGGATCGACTAAACAATATCAAGAGGGGGTGAAATTGTATTGAGGAACTTAAGTTACTTTTCGCGAATCTAAAAGAAAACTTAACTAGAAAAAACACGAGATCAGAGATTCCAAACACTAAACTCCTCAAGACAAACGCCAAGAGAGGAAAAATGTGGCCTAATGATGCACAACAAGACTTCGTCTTTATTATAAAAGGATATAAAAACACCCTAATATACAATCTAAAGACCGCTACGTATTCCAATTCAATGAAGAACTCTCAATCCCTATGCAAAGACCAACCCCTCTGTTGGTTAAGAAAAACACCTTATCTATTGATTTCAATGAACCTCCGGCAATTAGAACTTACTCTCACAACCTTGCTTTAAATCAATAGAGAAGAGCACTTTTACACACTCAATTTAAACTTAAAAACATTGGCATGAGTATAAGAATAAAGCCTTATAATCTTTGCTCGAAACGTGTATAATCGTTTTACTAAGTTTGAATATTTATAGGTAGATTCTAAGCGTGAAAGCAAGCAGTATAATCAACCTCAACACTATGCATCCAGATTAGAGAGTAGTGCTTAGTGGAACGACTACAAGTCCTTAAACACACAATCTCATTCTACACGTTTCATACCCATAGAATTTCAATATTCTCAATTAGTAGCTTGATGAGTCATGACCATCTAATCCGTTTTTCAACTAACTCCTTATATTCTAGGCATTTAATTTTATAATCTTTTTAAAAACCGAATAAGGAGTTGTTACTTATAAAGATAAAACATTTAAATCAAAGATAATATAAAACAATAATTAATATTAAGAAAATAAAAAAAGCCGGAAAATAATTCTTAACAATTTATAAAAAGATATTTATTTAATAAAAGTAACAGGTACAGATAACCTAGGTTTTATTTTCTTTTACAAACCACTGAATTATATCCTTTAACTATTTAATGTAACAACTATTCGTCTTTAAATCTAAGAACTTATATTCATACAATACAAGCCAAGCTAACAATAAATCTAAAATTACAATCACCATAGATATATTAGTCCGGAATATCTTGAAAACTTTTTAATGGCAATTCGGCTAGGAACTCGAGTCTATCCTTAGAGATGACTTCTATCCTTGAGTTCTGTTTAATAGCATCCAGAGACCCGCGAACTTCTTCCTTCGCCTAAGAGTATATTCATTCTTCAAGACATCTTTAATCATTAAAAACCTGAAGCAAACACTTAACACATATTAATAACACCTTAATGAGTATTGACCTTAGTTTGGTTGTTGTGCGCTATCTATCACATGCAAAATTCTAGGGTTAACATGATATAATAAGAAAGAAGTTTGTATAATATGTATTAATATTGCATATAGAGACAAATCTGCGTACAATAATAATATATAATATAAATATATAATACATATATATATATATATAATATATAGTAATATATATATAATTATATATATAAAAATAAATAATAATCAATATATTAAATAATAATTATTAAATAGATTTAGACATCAAAATGACAAGTATAAAACCCCATAAAATGAGAAGCGTGCAGAAAAATCTTGGGTGTTGGAATTTTGAAGGAGGGTCAAGATTTAATTTCACCAAAAAGTAAATGTGCATAATTAATATACAATGAAATTGTGCATATTTTTATGCATAAATTTGCATTTTCATAAAATAAATGCACATTCATTGAAAATTCGAGCACATTAACTATACAAAATTTGCACACATACCTGTCGAAACCATACATAAATAAAAGGGCCAAGAATTGTTTAAATCCAAAAAGGGGTAGACTTCGCGCATCCGAGGGACCACGGTGATGCATAGCAAGGCCGCGATTGTATCCCTCAGATATGATCCTGAGGATGTTTTAGCAGGACCAAAACAGAGAACAGTTGGAGAAAACAACATTGAGGTGCAAACTACCCAGGAAGAGTGATGTGGACTGAAAATACTGGAGAGAGAGCACATATGAACGCAAAGGAGATACGGGCTGCCGCAATGACGCGCCTGCCGTGGTGGCACGAAACACACATACAGCTTACTTCCTTACGACCTCTTCTAAAGGAAACTTTTGGAGTGGGTGGGGCACTACGCAAGACACAACGAGCTCTGTAAAGAGGTCCATTTCGCACGGCAATCAGGCCCTTGCCTCCTAATCGCCCGCGCCGACCCGGTGTGTAGCCTCTCGTCATCGGATCAAAGGGTTTTGGAGCGTGCGCGCACTTATGGTGGCCTGGCGTCGGCCCTGCACCTATGTGTCAGCTTTGTTTTGTTTAACTTTTCAACATTTGACTACCTTGATGACTGGAGGAGTATTTGGCATGTTGGAATTACTAATGGATACTTGTAATTTGATTAGCTTGTAATTTGAGCATGTTATATATAGTTTTTAGGAAGAAAAACAACAAAGTAGTGTTAGAATAGAATTTTAGATTGCAATTCAATTTTTTCTTTCAACTCCTCTCTTCATTCTTTCCATAGTTAGGAGAGAGAAAGCTTCAAGTTCTAAGTAATTTTACCTAGTTTACTCATTTCTCACATTTGTAGCAACTTTATATGCTTTCCATCTAAATTTCAAAGGTAATTCGATCTGGCATTCTGTTTTCAGTTTAATATAGTTACTTCTTGTTTTGCTTAATATTTCGAATTTTTAGGTTTGTGGGTTTATTTGTGCTTGATTTCAAGTTCCTTTTTTTGATAAATTAGCTTCTACTTTGTTTTGATCTGTTATTCGTATTTTGCTCAATTTACCGCTTAGTAGAGTGTGAGTTCTTCCATACCCATTTTTGTTGTTTGCAATTATTGTTTCATGCTATTTCCTTTACTTTTTCCTTTGCTTTCCGATGGTTTCTTGCTTTTAACATGATGGTGAGTATATACTAGCTTAGGAGTGCTAGGATAGGCCATATATACTCATTATTGTCAAAAGATTATATTAAATCACTCACAACAATTGTTGCCATATACCTGTGATTTATCTACTTACTTTGCTTTGGATTTGGCCCCCCAAGGTGGGGTGAGAGATGCTTAATCAACTTTGAGGGGATTGTGAGGATTGATTGGTGTGTTTAATCCATTTTTTCAATTGCAATTCCTTTGAGACTGAGGGGACGTTGGGTTAAGCACGAATGGGATGTTGGATGACTGCAAAATGGTTAGAAAAAATCTAAAACATTCTAAAAAATTCTAGAAAAAGATTCAAAATTAGGTAAAATATTTGAAAATTGAAACTTATTTTGAGGTCTAAGTGCTTGAAAAGTGCTCGGTGTAATAGAACTGCGTTTTTTAAGGGATAGTTAGTGTCTACTTCTCAGTTGACTATTGTGGTTGCGAGGGGTGTCTTATAATGGCTTCTTGGGAAGGTCAAATGATAGGTATCTACACTATGACCGACATGTCTTTTCAGAAAAAGGTTGGTATAGCAACCTTCAATATAGCAACATTTGCGTATAGCGAATAATGTCGTATAGGCAGCATGAAATGGTATCAATCTCGTTCGGTAAGTAAAAACCGTCAGAGTTCTCTTACCATTCTGCAGCATAAACCTCGGTGGATGTATGTGTATGTGAATTTCCTTGGGTAAGTTAACCTCGCATATAAAGCTTGCATCTTTTCAGTAAACATAAAACCTCAAAGACCTTTCCCCTTTAGTATATAAATTGGGGGAAGATAGTGGTGTATGCTTTTACAGTGTATGGATGAGGATTGTAGGATGGTTAATGCTTGAGTTATGCTGTTCTAGGGTTATTTTGTACTCTATGTAAAAGGTTAAGGTTGGTAATCTTGAAAGTATTTCAAAAGTTCGTTTTGAATTAATCACGGAGTGAAATAGTCGTTGATGACTGATATAGGGCGAAAAAAAAAACAGGTGTGGGCCCATGCTGAGTTTAATGTGGCTGCAAACTCAGCCAAAAAGTGTATATATACTAAGGAGAAGTGTAATATACACTTGGTGAAGCGTATAATATGCTTCTACGTTGCATATATACTTCGTTTTAGTCATGTATGTCCGAGCCTAGTCAACTTGCCTCCATATAAACTCCTTAATCTTGCGAAAACTCAATTCATTGATTACCAGCTTGCTTTCATTAGGATTTAGACGAATATTAGGTATATCGCTTCTTAATCTTCATTCAATTCAGTTCGAATTTCGAACTAGAGGTTTGCTATTTGGAGCTTCTTGATTTGTGCTTATTTTTTTGAAAGTGCTTGTGCTTGTGCTTTGTTGCTTGAATTTTGTGCTCTTGCTATTTCTCTGTTTTGTTTGTTTTGAGATTAAATTTGAGGTAAAAAGCAATGAGAAATCATCACTTTGGCTCCAATTGGGCTGGATTTTGCTCCTCCTTATGCTTTGAACTTTTTTTTGTGCTTCATTTTTGCGTGCTTTTTTTTTTTTTTTTTTTTTTTTTTTTTTTTTTTTTTTTTTTTTTTTTTTTTTTTTTACTGGAAGTAGTGTATATTAAATTGTATATCATCTGAGTTGAATTGATCTGGCTCTAGCTTTGTTGAAGGTGATTTGCACTCAACCCAGTTTGTTCATTCGCAATATGTTTTAGTTCCGAGGGGGTATCCCTACCGGTTACTAATTATATACATAACCTCACTATCGTAATATTGGTTCCTAAGATTTAGAAGAAGTCAAAAGGATGTGAACGCAAGAATCAAACTGTTGTGGACAAGACTGAGCTTAAAACATAGTAATGAAGAGAAAACAAAGCCATCCATTCTAAAGGTAGGATAGATTATCAATACAACTGTATCACAAGGAGATGATTACTCCATGTTTACAAAATTAATAACACGAACAATGCTACTGATCCATTATAGGATGAGCTACGCTATGCTAACGTACTGCTACTCAGCAAGTGCGACTAAAGAAAGCTAATGCTAGAAAGATAGATGTTTGATTGTGAGTTTGTTCTTCCTCTCGACTGACCATCTCATTTAATTATTTAGGCCTATAGAGAGATCATGTGTGGGTTTACTGCAATATTCCTTTGACGGGTTTCTTGGTGCCCTAATCCTTTAATATTTGAATCTATACACTTTCCTCAATCTCCATTTATCGGCTTGATGCTTATGGCCTCCCTTTCTAGGCTATCTCTAAGCGGGCCACCTCACCATAGTTCTTTCTAACGCCTTATGTTCTATCCGCTGGTTGAATCATTAAGAAGTGCAAAGTATTTTCTGTCCTTGATAGTACTCTTGCTGGTTGTCTCCAGTTAAATGTCACTATTAAACTCTTGTTTAATTTATCATTTTTGTCAATCGAAGTAAAATGAATATTTTTTTATCAGTAACTCTTGTTCAATTTATATTTTTTTGGGCAACGAATTGCATTATCCATGAATTACCATGCGAATCTATACATCTCAAGCATACGCTAGAGGAATTTGATCCTCATCATCGAGCTTTGTTGAGCAATGACCTTATATAAGAAATTAGAATTTGTGGTCACCTACATTTGAAATATAACGAATAGTGGTTTTCGGGAAGGGTAGTAAACAATTTATTAGACACAATTCCAAGAACTATATATATTAATATGTTAGGACATTATGGAAGCAAGTAATAAATTGTTTGCAATTACTATCCATGATCATTTGTGTATGCGCGAGCATAGTATTTGTCATGTCTTATCATCAACTAAAGCATTTTGGACATTTAATGATCATAAGTATTGTACTATCTTGCAACATAAAATGATTTAGCAATTCCATTGTATTAAAATTTCAGAATTGCAATTGTAACACATTGCTAGGGGATGTTTTTTGGTAAAAAGTCAAGAATTACTTGAACATAAAAAACAACGCTTTAA